>CP141149.1:20379662-20611547 GCA_035235625.1 Saururus chinensis | reverse complement strand
GTGCTAAGCTTTGGTGGCCCGGGTGCTTACATATGCCGGTAGAGTATTGAGTTGAGTTAAATATTATAAGAACTCTTTCCTAACACCTCTAGCTCATGGGAAACTTGTGATTTAACAGCAATTTTTTCCAACACAAGGTACTCAGTTCAGCTCATTATTCTTCTACTGATACATTCCATGAAGGGGAAAATCGGCTGAACTCATACCTTATTGGGTTGGGAAAATGATACCCAATGACTATAAGATATCAATAGCCTGGAAAATGATACCCAATGACTCATAATTTTGGAATGAACATTATACTAGATGCTGCTAAAGATAATATAATCCCTCCATCCTATATTAAATGTCTCATTTCATAAATATATTTGTCCCACACTAATTGTCCATGAGTGAAAGATTCAAAGAGCATCTCCAATGGGGATCTTGAAAACGGAGACCCATTTACCTATGTGGAAAAATTGAGACCCGTGAATTCTAACCATGGATGTCAAATCCTTTATTTTAATATTAAAAAAAATAAGAAGGTAAGTAAAATATGAGAGTACAAAATAAAGAAGGTATGTCTAATAAAAAATAAAAAAAAGGGTAAAAATGGCGTCTCCAAATGAAGATGCCAAAAATAGCATCAAAATGGGGTGCCATTTCCACGTCAAAAATGGAACCGGGGTGCCATTTATGCCTATTGAAATGGCCACGCGGGATGCCACGGGATTTGGCGTCCCGCGTTGGAGATACTCTAAGATGCTCCTTACCATAGTAGAAAGTGTATGAGAATCTAAGTTAATTAGAGTGATGATAATCTAAATTAAGAGTTTTTATCTTTTTGTAGTCCAAGATATTTCTCACATTCCTTAAAAATTACATTTTTTACAAATGAGACATTTAATATAGGACGGAGGAAGTATATCCTTGGAGGAATGGATAATATATGTAAAATTTTCAAATTATGAGAGAAGTATTTGGCATACCTTGCTCTCCAAATTTCAGACTATTCAGATTTATATTGGAATCACTAATTCTTGGGTAATGCTTATCATCAACAAGAACACTCCAAATATGAATATTGGATATGGAAGATACATACTCATAGCCAATTTCTTTAAAAAGATTGGATTGCTAATCCTTCTAATATCACCATCATAGATTCGTAGTAGCCTTCTGTAATACAATTCATGAACAATATTCCAAATTATATACTCCTCCATCCCACTTTAATTCTCCTGTTTAGAAAACCAAACTGAATTAAATATTTCATTTGGGTTTCCTAATAAAGACTATTAAGGTGGGACGGAGGAAGCATATAAAATTGGAGAAAGAAGTTCAATTGTAGAATTAAGATAACATTAACACACCCCATATAGCCTTAATGGAATCAACACAGTAACATGCACTAAAGAAAATTATGCTAACGAGACATGGTTTAAGTGACAAAAATGAAAGTACGTGAGTGAGAGAGAGAGAGAGAGAGAGAGAGAGAGAGAGAGAGAGAGAGAGAGAGATACCTGGCGCGTGAAACCTTGGTTTTTTTTGCTTGGTGAATATACACATTATCTGCGACGTCCTTGCGATCAATTTTCCATTTCTCGTCAATCCCCTCAGTGCCATATATATTTTCATCTGCCATTTCAAGATTGGACATAATTCCTATCTGATTGAGCCGTGAACAAGGAAGTCAGCTAATCTTTCGAAAAATTTGGTAAGAAGGAACTCAGCTAATCCCTTAAAGAATGTGATGAGTTAGTCTACGTTCTTTCATGCTAATCTTACTTTGCATGAGTGTGGCTTGTAGGAGTGATTTCATGAGGCTAGTATGTACAAGTGATCTTCTTCTCCATTCATGAGTGAAATAGTATAGTACTGTTCATAACCAACCATATCCGTGGAGAACATCTCATTCATATTTGTTATGTTATTTGCACCGAATTCCTCACACTCTCATATAGAGTTCAGATCACATATATTTGGAGGCCGAGTCTTGGCGCCATAGGGCCACAACTGGGCTGGGCCATGGGGGTTGGAGGTAGACACTGGCCCAGGTAAACTTCATAAAGTTCAGCCCTAGCCTAGCCCAAAGTGGGTTCGGGCCAAGCCACCGGCTTTTATTATTTATTTATTATTATTTTAAAAAATAATTATACAATAAAAAGTCTATAGCTTTAAAGGGGGGTCTCACTAGTTAGCTGATAGGCCATTAAATCATAAGCATTTGACGTTTTGGTGAAATCATTCACAATCAAACATTATATCTTTTCAAACTAAAAATCTCTTAAACTTCTTTAAATATACAACCTCTACAATTTCTCTTTCTCTTATATGCTTAAAAATAATTATTTTTATACTTAAGGACAGAGTTAACGAGTCTTTTGGCTTTTTGCCCCTAGCCGTGGCCCAACCCTATTTAGAGTGGGCCAAAAAATTAGGCCCTAACCCTCACTTTTAAGGGCCGGGTAGTGCCGGGCCAGCCCTTAATAGATTCACCCCTACATATAAAGTATATTTTTTGGCAATAGGGCCATAGGAGTAATAAGTATGAATGTTGGTATGTCCATACATGTGACATTGAAAACCCAAAAATCATGAAAAAAAATAAAAACTATAAAAATAATGAATAGTTATGTTTTTCATTAACTAAAATAAAATTTTAAAATTAATTTGGTTGGTTATTAAGAAGTATTGTGTAAGGCCACTTATATTGGTGCTCTCTATATATATATATATATATATATATAGATATAGATAGAGAGAGAGAGAGAGAGAGAGAGAGAGAGTAACCAAGGTATGTTTATTCTCTTTAAATTTTATTTTATTTGCCTTATATTTTATTCCTAATAATGACCCTGTAAATTTATTCATTTAACATGTATCCATGCCTTATTACTTAGAAAAAGTATAGTTTTTAATATTTTCAAGTTTTCTTCATTTTTAAATTTATGACAATATCTTGAAATTTGCTTGACTTTTGAAGTTTTGAGTCTTGGATGTAGAATCTATCAAAACTAATCATAAAGTTCAAAGGCATACATGAAAAATTAATTTTTTATGATTTTTTTGCATTTTAAGTGTTTTTATTTAATTATGGTGATTCATTCTCTATAATTTTTAAGGAATATTAACTTAGAGTGATCATAGTTGTAGTTGTTAGGGCTTCAAGCGGGTTGCCCCTTGGGGGACCAAGAGTAGCCCTAGGCTTATCCCTAAAAATACCTCTCAAGTGAAAAGATGGCCCAACCTTATATGCGGGCCCATGTCGTGCCATGAGCTTTTGGGCTTTTTAAATATTTTATTTAAAAAAAAAGACTTTAGCCTTTGAGTGGTGTTTCACTAATGAGTCTCTAGCCTTTTGGGTTGGGACCTTCATAGCAAAGGGATGTGTTTAGATATCTTGCCCCTCTTAAATAGACAACTTCCCCCTTGAATTTTTCTCATCTCAACGATGTGGGAGTATCTCATATAACAAAAAAAATTGTTTTCCTTATTTTGGGTCAGGCTAGCAAGCCAACAAGCCTTTTATGCTTAGGCCTTGGCCTGACCCTATTTATAACATGTTTGAACTATTTAGACCCGAGCATGCTATTTTGCGGGTCGGGCCAACAACCAACCCCCAAACTTGTAGCCCTAGTAGTTGCCCATTGCAACCTTGAATTATAAGATATAGATGCTAAAATAATTTTTTTAAATGGAGACTTAGAAGAGGAAGTGTGCATAAAATGACCAGAATGTTTTAAAAATTGTGGGAATTTAAATTTGATTTGCAAGTTCCAAAAACCTACTTATAGATTGAAACATCTTCCGGGCAATGGTTCTCAAAGTCTCATGAGAATATCTCTTGAAAGAGGAGGGGGAAAGAGGAGACCTTAGACATTGTCATTGTCACCAGAGTTGGAGAAAGGGGTTATTTTGTGGGGATTAGGTCTTAGAGGAAACATGAGTAAAATAACAAGGGAATGATGGGGTAATAGAGTAAAGGAAAAATGAAAGAATTTTAACTCGATCTGGGGGAGGAGGAGTTTAATTGGGTGCATATAGCCACATTCTAAACTAAACTACCATAGTTGTGTGGAATGCTTCTTCGAACTAATTATGGAGATTAAGTTATCCACAAGAGTTTGTCTATGGAGCATAATCTATTAACAAAAAATAAGTACTATAAAAAAAATTAACGTGGAAAGCCAAATAAAAAAAACTCCTAATCAAATATCTTCCCTCTTCGTGGCTATGGATAGGTTATATTTTCAATTAATATTGTGGATAAGTTCTAATTTGAGAGGTGGTAGTATCAAGTGAACCTGAGAAACTCTTCTCTTGATCTTTTAAAGGGCCCATTTTTGTGTGCCACCGTTAAATGGGGGTATGGGACCAAGGGGGATGCATGGCAAATCATGTGGAAAAGAGATATTTAAATCCTCTAATTAAGGCCGATCAAAGTTTCAACCACAAATCAATGGCTTAAATTTGACACAGTTAAATAAATGGGCCCCATATATTGAAATAACCTCAAATGTAGTAGACCCCAATCTTCAAATGAGATATTTAAATCCTAATTGGTCCGCACCTATCTTACAACTCTAAAGACCCAAATTAGAAATTGTAATATCAACAGTTGATTTGATGGTGAGCTAAAGTGTCATAATGAAGGGGGCCCATATGTCCAAATGAGCCTAATTTATGGTCTCCTATATTTTTATAATGCTCTTTCTATTTTATTTGGTTCCACCCTCAACAAATATAATGTAGACCGATGTCTACACATGAAAAATTAAGGGAAAGGGAGAGAGAAGAAGGAAAGCAAAATTAGCAAAATTAACAAGACTAATTCATGTTTTTTCATTGATTGATCAACACATGGTTGTGCACTACAATTTATAGGAGAGTTATAAATTAATCTTACTAGATAAGGAAACTAATTATAGTCTAATTGCAATTAATCAAAATACCAAATCCTACTAATCTAGGAAAAGAGAGTAATCTATGAAAGTTGAAATCTAATTCTAATTAGGGTGGGACATAACATTTTCACCACTGCTTCCACTAAGCCTTGTCCTCAAGACCGAGAAGTATCAATATTCTCATTGATTGCAAACGACTGGAGAACCCAAACATACTTCGGTTGAGGTCACTGAATAATGTGCAGCTTATCCGGAGGTTGAGCAGTAAGGAGGTACTTGATTCCATCAATCTTGAATGTCATTTGCATGTGTTCAAAGTGTCATTCGACCTTTCGCAAAGTGTGCAACCAATCCATACAAAGGATGATATCAGCCCCCTTGATAGGTAGGACATAGAAATCAAATGTGATAGTAAGGCCTTGAGCAAGCAAACACGCCTTATGACAAACTCTTATACTGCGAAGCTTTGCAACGTCTCCTATCATAGCATCAAAATTTGAACATTCAGAGATTTGCAGACCCAACTCTTTAGTAACAACTTTATTAATGAAACTATGAGTGCTACCAGTATCGATAAGAACCATGACACGTTGTTTCTCCATTTTGCCATTGATGTGCATAGTGTTGATAGTATTACCACCTTCATAGGCATGAAAGGACAAATATGAGTCCACATTATTCACCAAGGTGGCTAGGGTAGGGTCAAACTCAGTCACAGGGTCTGGAGAATCCATGCGATCAGGCGCATCTCCAACCACATAAGCATGAAGGGTCTTACAGCGGTGGCTAGGGGCATATTTTTTGTCAAAATTATAACATAAGCTCTTTGAGTGGAAAGCCTCCATTTCAGCTTGGGATAACCTCTTAAGAGGAATCGTAGCGGTCGAAGTAGGAGGAGTACGCCCCATAGTGATGATTGGATAGAAGTTGCTCTTGACACATGAGCAACAACGATGGTTGTTTAAGCTCTCGCTAATAGGGCTTATCTACGACAAGTTGACAACTAATTTTATTAGTCGTCACTATTGATCCTTATCTCTGACGACTAAACTTAGTCGTCACTGATAACCAAAAATTTGACTTATTGTACATTTATATGGATCAATAGCGACGACTAAATTTAGCCATCACTATTGATAAGTTTTACACATAGTGTAACGCCCGGGGTTTTTCATACATTTTCCTCCAAATTCACGGAAATTTTTTTGTTTTTGAATCGGAGTAAAAATGTCGAAATCAAAACCTGTATAAACAGTTTATTATTTAAAACATCATACGGTTAAACATCGTACGGCTAAAGCAAATATCCTCAGACGCTACTCGAAAACACACGTACGACTAAATTGCTATGATCATAGACTTTAAAATACAAATCACTCCCAGGCATCCCTGAGTGCAAGTCCCATAACAGTCCACCGACTAATCCAAATGAAAGTCCAGAATAAACATCTTAATGTTCGTCTCACCCAATACATCAGATCGTGGCACAAACAAACTCGTAGTGAGTCTAGCATATACCTGAGTCAACGGGAATCAATCCACCGCTGAAATGAGCATCCATCCCTAGGAGCTCTCCGCACAAACCTGCAAAAGCCTCCCGAACCACGGGGCTAAAAAAATAGTAGGGTGAGTATTTTCATACTCAGTAGGAAAATACCCAGTAGGGGAAATCCCAAATGGTGAACTCAATAAGTTCATAAATACATGCGTTCATGCAACTCAAACATGAAGCAGTCAACATAATATAATCATAAACATGCTCATACGCATGCAAGCATACCAAATGCACTATCGTGCCAAAAGCATACCAAAAGCACCATCGTGCCAAAATCGTACCATCAAACGAAACTTACACAAACACCCTTATCCAGGGTCTTACAAACTTACTCGTACCCTCGTACGCATACTCATACAACTTACACATACTTGTACGACCTTACTCGTACAATCATATGCTCACTCATACAGCCTACACATACCTGTACGACCTTACTCGTACAACTTACACTTACTCGTGCAACCTTACTCGCACATCTTACACTTACTGTCTTGCTCGGATTCATACGCTTACAGTCCTGTTCAGAATCACACTCTTACGGTCTTACTCATAAACATACTCTCACAATCGTACTCATACACATACTCTTACAGTCGTGCTCATACTCATAATCGTACACATATCAACGACCACTGAAGCTCATTACAACTAATAAGCTCCAGCGTCGAAATGGAAAAGAATGTCATTAGGGCAACACCTTAACCTCCGGGGAGTGACTAGACGCCATGGACTTTTCCGAAGGTAAGGCACACCAGTGCTCATGGGGCACAGGATCAAACAAGTAAGAATAGGTCCATGATACTACTTACCTGAGCACGCAAACATACACCCACACATAAGGGGTCATACAATTGCCCACACATAAGGGGTCTTATAGTGCCATAGAATTGCCCATCATAATGGGTCTTATAGTGCCATAGAATCGCCCATCATAATGGGTCTTATAGTGCCATTGCCACTCTTGGGCAGAAAACATACAGTGCCACTTGGGCAGAAACATACAGTGCCACTCTTGGGCGGAATCATACAACGCTCTCAACAGAGCATCAAACGTCTGGGCTTACACAACACACAGACCAAATCGGAAACATACGTCGCTCTCAACAGAGCAAAAGACGTCCGGTGCTCTACACAGCACATAGACAACATCCCGCAGGATAACCACCATGGCAAGACATGATAAATGCTTAGCCGACTCATTATCGGCTAGCTCAAACACGGAACTTAATCCGTCAAACCCTCAGGTCTCAAACTCACAACGCTATCATTAGCTGTGCTTATAATTCAAGTTTGAATTAAGTACATTATGCGGTACAATTATGCCACACAAACTCACAGTCCTCGACTGATCAAACCGAAGCTGAGCCCGATCGAAACCCTAGTTCGTCAGGGCAGCAGACTTCGCTTAACCCGTCCATATCATGATCAAACTCATCGTACACCAAAATCTTACAGTCTTACGTACTCCGCCATCCCCTTATGGCCAAATCATCTTACACTAACATCACCAAATGAAGCTCCTCAGAGTCAACCCGGTTGTTGCCCTCTTACTTATACCTCACTTATTATACTTACTTTTCACTTCATAATTTGTACGTTATGCTTGTACAATTATGAACACTCTTACTGTCTGACAATTGCCCAACATACAATCCAACCCAAACCGATCCATTCTAATCCTTGCCCATCATACTCTTATCCTCTGTCATCTGTCATACGCTTACACAACCGTATCCAAATTCAGACAAAGCCTCTGCAACCTCTTACTGTCCATCGCCCATACCTTTGCCCACATACACTTACACATATCCATACCATAGGCAAAAAGCCATCATACATACGTATGTCTCACACATACGTATAACATACACATACGGTCATACATACGTAACTTACGAACATGCACGCTAGCCATCACTAGCACATGCACACACATTCATACATACTTCAAACATGCATGCTAGCCATCACTAGCACATGCACACACATTCATACATACTTCAAACATGCACGCTAGCCATCACTAGCACATGCACACACATTCAAACATACTTCAAACATGCACGCTAGCCATCACTAGCACATGCACACACATTCAAACATACTTCAAACATGCACGCTAGCCATCACTAGCACATGCACACACATTCAAACATACTTCAAACATGCACGCTAGCCATCACTAGCACATGCACACACATTCAAACATACTTCAAACATGCACGCTAGCCATCACTAGCACATGCACACACATTCAAACATACTTCAAACATGCACGCTAGCCATCACTAGCACATGCACACACATTCAAACATACACGCTAGCCATCACTAGCACATACTCAATCAACGTACGAAACTTACCAACAAACACGCTGGCCATCACTAGCACACACATACATCCAACGTACTTACAACCAACATGCATGTCATATGCATTTCAACATACCATACAATCGTGCTTACACGTACATCATGCAATCAGATCGTTACATAACATCCAAAGCATGGAATCATACAATCCTAGCATGCTACTACTCATTTAAAGCATGCTATCATGAATTTACGAGTTCAAAGCTCCCCTACCTCGTAATCATGACGTTTGATGGTGAGCACACGACGGTGGTGGTGTCGGCGGTGGAGTTGGCAGTCAAAACCGTTGCCAAGTGGAGAGAGCTGTTGTCCCGAGGATTTTTAAGAAGTGCCGGAAATAATCATGGCCAAACAAGGTGTCAGAATCAATGTGGCAAAACCCGCGATCCACGGCGGCACACTAGGGCGGCCGGGAGAAAGTCAAGCTAACAAGAATGGCGGTGCGACCAGAAGTCGAGGGTGTACTCACTAACGGTCGGGCGACAGCTGAGAAGTACACGGCCGGCCGCAAGATGGTGAAATCGGCCGTGGACAGCACCCAACAGCGGCGATTTCGTGTCAACAAAGGCCCACATAAGGGCGGAGGGCATGGGGCGACTCTCAAGGATAGAGGAGAGGTGGAGGAGGGCTATGTGTCAACTCCACTCGGTGGCAAAGCCAACCGATGGTCAGGCGGAGCGACTGCGGCGCCTAAACCCTAAACCGCACATGAGGCCAAAGGGGAGGGATAGAGGTGGTCCAAGGCTCATAAGAGGCCGATAGGGCTAAGGCCCTAGTGGTGGCCAATCGAAACGGCGACATCGCCGATCGCCACCTACAACCAATACACGTGGTGCGGGCAACTGTGCATCTCGCACGGTATAGGCAGGGCAAGCGGCCCATTCCGAGCAGAGTGTATAATCGGGCCAAGTGAGGCTGGCCTTCACTGTCGCCGAGCCGGGGCGGAGCCCATGATGGCTAAATGGCCCACGACTCGCCGATGCTAGCGACCCGAGACACACCCAAAGCGTCTAATCGGGCGGAGCAAGACAATAGGGGCGGGCCGGGGTCGGAAATGGTAAACCCCTACCGACACCGGGTCGAGGTAGGCTGGACGGAGTCCTACCGGTGGCCGGACGACAACCAGAAACACACCAACGTCCAAAAATGCTCCAGATAGTGAAGAGGGAATAGTGATAAAAACCCGACCAAAAGATCGGTAGCTCACAGCGGAGCGCAGAAAGCATGGCGGAGGCTCTAGACATCGCCTATGGGTTCCTAGCGGCCAACTAAATATAAGTCTAGTTGAGAGCGGCCGCAAACGACGTCAAAATCGTACACCCACAGCTCAAAAACGGGATTAAAGGAGAGAAAAAACCCGAAAAAGGTTCGGTACCTCGTGGAGGAGCGAAGAGGCCGTGGCGGCGGTCATAGCCGGTACCTACGGACTCATAGCGGTGAGACAAAGCAGATCTGGACAAGAACCGCCGGAATCCGACGACGGAGGAGGGAGAACGGAGCGACCAGAAATGGGCTTGGGTTTTCTCTTCTCCTCTCAGAACGTCTTTTTTTCTCCTTCTGTAAGTTTCTGGAAAACTTACTGGACTCCGGCTTAAAAAGCCGTAATTTCACTATTCATCTTTTTTATTTTTACATCCATATCCCTAATGCGCGTTAACTCACTGGTTACGCGTTATAGCTCCAAAATTCGCACCGTAAGCACGCAGCGAGGCCCGCGGCCTGCGACTAAGCCCCACACCTGACTCTATGGGTATAAATACGGGGGGGAAATACACAAATACAAATACGCCGAAGCGTCACATTTTCCCGCCAAAAATGACCAGAAAAATAGCAGAAAAATCACAAAAAATCGTAGAAAAATCAGGGACATTACACATAGTACACTTACGTGTCCCATAAATGTTTCTAGCAACGACCTGTATAATTGGCCATCACGGATAATCTGTTGGTCGTCGTTGTTAAGATCATTTCCCCACCCACCATCTCCTCGTGCCCTCACTCTTTCCCCCCAGCTTTTCCCCGCCCTCCTAATTCCCCTCCCCCTCTTCTTTTCCCCTCTCCAATATCCCTCCCCCATTTCAATCCCCTCTTTCCTGGTGAGTCGACCCTTCCTTACCTCTTTCCCCATTCCATTCCATCCCTTCGCTTCTCCACCTTCCCTTCCCCCACCTTAACTCATCCACCAAAAATACAGAGGGGGTAGAGAGAGAGAGAGAGAGAGGGAGGGAAAGAGAGATTTCACCTTGTTGTTTCCTCCTTTCGGGTTGATGTGAAAAGCATGGAGACAATCCCTTCATGGCAAGTCGTCTATGTTTGCTCTCTCCTCTCGTGGATTTTCGTCTCCTTTGCTCTGCACCCGACCCAGAGGATCAGGTCTCTCTTGCAACCCCTAGTGACGTGCCATGTGATTACTAGCATTCCCATCATTCTCAAAATCCGGGTGAGCAAATTCCCATACGAGCATCTCTTGATTTGTTTGAAATCACCACACAAGTGCAAAAAGTTTCAAACCTTGGACCATTTTTGCCTTGATTAAAATATTTATGTGTTAATTTTTTTGTGTAGAGGTTCCAACATTATTATTTGGATGCTTTCTTCTCTTTTCTTTCATGTGTTGTTTCGGTGCCATTTTATACTGCCTTTCTACTCGTGCTCTTTTGGATATGTTTTGTTATAAAATTACAACGATTTTATGTTTGCTCTTCTAGAATTTAATTACAAAATAGTTTTGTGTAATGGATTTTTTTGTTTAGGATTAAAGGGCTTTGATTGGTTCCACCAGCATCAGATGCGAAGAGATTTGATGAAGAAGTTTAGATGTTGATGTATTCAACATTCTCCTTTCTTTGAGGTTATTTTGGGTCTACTTTTGAAAGTCGAAGTTCCAACTTCCAAATGCATATATGAATGATGCTATTCCCCCTCCCCCTGATTTGGGCTGGCCACGGTGGCTGTGACCTTATGCACTTTGTGACACTTCTTAGTGCTGGACGAGGAGGAGAAAAATAAGAAAGGAGGAGGAGGAAAGAAGAGAATAAGAAGGTGACAGAGGAGGTCATGGTTGCAACCGAAGAGGGGTGGACCGGTTAGAGGATGTTGGTGCCAACTTCGGAGCCAGCGATAGCGTGGGGGAAGGTGGAATGGGTGGGAGATACTTTTTTGTAGAAAATGATAATAACCCAATGAATTTACCTAACAAACTCATCCACCTATATTTTTGTTGGACAACACACGTGGGCCTAAATAAACTTTATGTAAGCCCTACATGTAAGGGTTTGTCGGGTGTAATCAGTATCCATTTATTTAGAAAAATGTTTGAATAACATTATCTTTCATATGTTAAAGCTTTGATCACCCTATTTCAAAACCATTGATGAGTGAGCATGGAAGGCCGTATTGGTCGATATGGGTGCATATCAATTGATACGTACCCTTATTGGTCGAGGTTGAGACCGATACAATAAGTATGCTCTCTATAGGAATCTTTGCTATGTATCGGCCGTAACATATCGATATGGCTAATATATATTAATACTCAATTATTTTAGTATTTTAAAAAAATTCAAATTTCTTTTCCTAAAAACAAAAACACAATTCATACCCAACCTCTTCGCAGGTTTAAAGATGATAAGGTTTTATTATATTAAAAATATTTTTTTAAAAAATTAAATGAGATCAATGCACGTGGGTCCATACAATTTACATAATCATTTTTTTTAAATATAGTACTCCACAATAATGCATTTACTTAAACAGCTAGTGCTCCACAATTATACATTTACTTAAACGTCTAACATAGGGGTTTCTCCATAATATTTATGTGACTCATATTAAACATCTTATTTGGTTTTAAAACTAATTTTAGAGCCCTTAGTATGAGACGGAGGGAGTAATAATTTGCATGGGATAGATGAAGTAATAATGTATGGTTCTAAAATGAATTAATTTTAGAGCACTTGTATCAACAGATACCGCCTTCCATGGTCTTATAATGTTCTAAAAGAAGCATTATAATTATATAATATTAGTTATAATATTTTTCATGTGTATTAAAGGGTTTACACCTATTTTGGTGCATACTAAGCATATCATCAATGAGTACCCATATCCATAATTATTGATACTACCTTAAATGTGAATGAGGCTTACAAAAATAGGCTCTATTCATCAATGGATTTAAAATGGTAAAGTAAAGTTTGGCATGTGAAAATTCACCACTCATTTGTTCAGCCTTAGTTGGATCTCTGTCGATTGTGGGAGAGGTCCAAGGATCAAATCCCAATGACATACAATGTTTAAGGGTACGTGAGTCCTAATTATAAAAAAAAAGAAGGAAAGAGGAGTCGGCGAGTGAGATAAATTTTGTAATATTTATACGAAAAGAGTGAGTAATTGGTGAGAGGGAGGAAACACGTTCTTCCTATATAATTCTTGGGAGATTTGAAGAGTGGGAGGGAGATGCGTCTTCCCAAAGGTGAACTAAAAGACAGGAAGGGTGTGACTCTTTTGTCTTCATTTGATATGGTGTGCTATGTAATGTCCTGTCGCCCAAACAACCCTACTTGTAGCTCATTGTGCTTGCATTTTCTTGCACAATTATTTTGTAGGAGTCCCATTAATACAAGCCTGGCCTCACGTGTGATCGTGTGGTCACAATGTATCACGTAGCATCCAATTTTTTAATTCTATGGCACACATTTCTTGAAGGCAAGCGGGTTTAAAATTACCCTCTTGCTCCCTCTCTTAATGTCCACTCTCTAATGCCCTCTCTTAATGTCTGCTCTCTAATTGACATTTAATTGCTATGCATGAGCTGGGCTAATATTAATTTTAGGAATAGTTAAGAAGCGCCCCGACACCCTTGCGCCCGAATGCTTCTCAGCCAGATGGGCAAGTATTTTTTTAAATATGCTATTTTGACGTGAAGATTCTCACATCAAAATGCTACTTACGAGTGATGAAGTAGCATTTTGATATAAGAATCTTTACATCATAAAAGTATTTTTCATAATTTTTTACTCCTTACTACCTTGGTCGTAGGATCGAGATTCCATGGCCGATATACATTTGACGCACAAGCATGGTTATTTGAACCACTCAAATTGGTAATGGTAGGCCATTTAAATGCCGTACATGGTTTGTCTCTTGCTTTGTTGCCATGTGATTTGCACTGGGATTATACACCATCCTCCGGCATAGAGAATAATTGAAATTGAAAAGCATTAAGTTTTTGTCCACTCGTTCGTGGCTCTAACTTCTCAACGCCGGCCGGCGAACTGTAGACATAAAAGTAACACTTTTATCTGTCCCATGCGCACACAGGAAGAAAGCTTTGTTTAGTTTAAACACGCAAAAATGAAGCTTTGCTTAATTTAAAACCATCGCTGCCTCTCCCATCCCGGTTTAAGCTTTTGGGTTCAGAGTCCGGACACACCCACGACCTCACCTGAAGAGTAAACGGTAAGTTCCATGCACACCCAGATGCTGGACTGGCGCTGTTGGCTGTTGTCCATCGCCCACCCGGCCGACGGTGCAGGATCGTCCCTGTTGCATACAAGGGATGAATAACGAACTTCATGTGACAGTCCATCAATCCAAAACAATTTGTCGTCTCCCTTGCCATCTCTGAAGCCCTCACCACCCCAGACTGGGGCCCTTTGTTCCGTCAAACAAATCTTTTGCAAGTAAACTTCTCTCTTTACACCCCGGCGATGATATCTAAGGAAACATCTTAAGCTCCTTATTATGCAATTATCACTTTTTTATGTTTCTTAGCGCGTGTTTTTTGTTTGGGTGGTGTTTGTGACAAAGCTACCGAGGTACAGAGGAAATCTAGCCCTTAAAATGAGACCGGAATCTGACAGGGGTCTTGGGTTCCAGGGAGAAAGGTAGACGACGAGTCATCAAGAGCTGCAGCCAGCGGGCAGTGCTTCCTTTTCATTCCCCTTTTTTCCCTTTTTCGGCCTTTTGGAGGGAGAGCATACAATTTTACCGCCATAAAGGCTCGGCAACTCTTCTCGTTCCACGCTTGACGAAGACTTTTGGCCTTCTTCTGGGCTCAAAGAGCCGGCCTTCTAGATACCCCTTCCCGCTACTGCTCGAGCCCCTCCGCTTCCGGAGAGATTCTGCTGCTTCTGGGGAAGTTGCTGCGGACAGGTATTGTTGCAGCTGAGCTGACTTGCTGTTTTTTTCTTCCATTTCTGAATCTGGGTTGTTGGCTAGTGACATTTTTCTTCCGTCTGGATTCTGGGTTTTGAAGAATCTGGTGCTCTGCTTCTGCTTTTTCTTTTTTTATTTGCCTCTTTCTGATGACGGAAAAAATCCTCTCCTTTTTTTGTATCTTGTAATGATTCGTTGCAATGCAACCTTTGCTTGTTTTACTTTTGTTCTTCGGATTGTGGAGGTGTTTTGCTCTATCTTGTAGAGAAAGGTTGAACCTTTGGATTTATGGATTTAATGGTTCCTATTGTTACATTATACCGATGTTAAGCACCGCGAACAGAAGAGAGCTTGTAGGTTCGTTTTCCTTAGATTTTTTTCGTTCTGTCTAATATACATATGTAAGAAGATCTCGTGGTTGAAAACAATGAGCACTAAACTATTATGCATACAGCTAGGCTTTAACTGTAAACAAACCAGGCCAGTAGCTAATACCAGCTAGCACCAAGTTGAGCTGAACAGTAGATAAATTTTTTATTCTAGTTTTAGCCCTAGTTATGATGCTTCGTTCCATTTGATAAAAGTTTGTATCCCTTGTCTCCTATTTTTAAGGGTATTGTATTCACTGGTCTGCCGCTTTATATCTTTGATTGGTCGTTCCTTCTAAAATACAAATTTTCACTTTCTAGTTCCGGTCCTAGATTGTTGGCATCCTATGATACTTAAAATGAGTCAAAGCTAAGTGGCGGAAAATAATTAGTGGGAAACAAGCAGAGTTGAGGCTTTGTTCCAAAGAATCATGTATCAAATATTGGGCTAAAAGCGGCATTTCTATCACTTCAACTGATTAAGAACGTAGGCAGTTCCAGAGGAAAGTTTTTTGAGCTAGTGGCTTTGTAATCTAGGTTTGTATATACCCTGGGCACTGCTAAGGGGAAACTATCTGGATTACATTTGGTGTATGTTAGCAGCTGGTAATGAGTGAGTATGGAAAAATAACTGCGTTTCTTAGCTGTATAGTGCTGATTGACCACACATTTAACATTCTTATCTGAAAGGATAAACTTGCCTCTGCTGAAGGGAACAATACCAATTACCTGGACTATCACTTTTGGTGTACTTAAGCAGCAGGTGATAAGCGAGTATGGAAAAATAGCTGCATTTCTTAGTTGTGCAGGACTATTTGACCATACATTTAACATTCTTTTCTGGATTTATAAAGTTTTTTTTAGTTTTTGTTGTCTGGCATTCTGAAAGGATAAACTTGACCCAAGTATATTATTTTTCTGCAACCAACGGCAACAAGCCAATATATCATCTATTTCTTCTTTATCTTCTATTGCTTTGGGCTATTGTTTCGGAGCTATGCTTTTGACATGTTTATGTGATCTGTAAATTGTTTCAATCCTTCAGTGGGGAACAAAGAGTCACAATTGTTCATATCTTGATCGAGGATTTTTGTGGGCCGATGTCACCTAGACCATGGCGAGTGAGCATCCTTTTTCTCGCAATTTTCCTGATTTTAAATGCATCAGGTATAGAAATATTTATTTGGCATCTTTGTTTTTGCTCCATGCATAGTTGTCTGCTTACTTTTAACAACACCATGTTGATGTAATTCTGCAGCTGCATATGTGGGGATCAACGTAGGCACTGAGATGTCCAACTTGCCTCCAGCTACATCTGTTGTAGATATTCTCAAGAGTAAAAAAATCACCCATGTCCGCTTGTTTGACACAGATCATCGAATGCTAAATGCACTGGCTGACACAGGAATTGAGGTTATGGTAGGAGTCCGCAATGATGAACTTCTTGGTGTTGGACAATCTCCATCAAAGGCGGCAGACTGGGTCAACAAGAATGTTGCAGCTTTTTTGCCATCCACTAATATCACAGCCATTGCAGTTGGCAGTGAGGTCCTAACTTCAATTCCAAATGCTGCTCTTGTCCTTGTTCCGGCCATTAAATTCCTTCAGTCTGCCCTTGTGGCCTCTAACATCAATAACCAGGTCAAAATCTCAACTCCCCACTCCATGGATATGATTCCCAAACCTTTTCCTCCCTCCACTGCCACGTTTAATTCTACATGGACTGACATAATGAAACAGCTGCTTCAATTTCTCAAGAACACAGATTCTTATCTTATGTTGAATGCCTATCCATATTTTGGGTACGTGAATGGAAATGGTATTTTCCCACTTGATTATGCTCTCTTTCGTCCACTTCCCTCAACCAAGCAAATTGTCGATGCCAACACCCTTTTCCACTACAACAGTATGTTTGATGCGATGGTTGATGCTGCCTATTACTCCATGGAGGCACTTAATTTTTCAGGAATCCCTGTGCTTGTGACTGAAACAGGCTGGCCTTGGCTTGGAGGGGCTAATGAGCCAGACGCAACTGTGGAGAATGCTCAGGAGTACAATGACAATCTGATCCGGCAAGTGCTAAATGGTTCGGGTACACCAAGTCGGCCTGAGATGTCTGTTTCTTCCTACATCTTTGAGCTCCTTAATGAGGATCTTCGGCCAGGGCCTATTTCTGAGAAGAACTGGGGAGTATTTCTTCCAAATGGCACAGCCGTTTACTTTCTTGGTTTGAGTACTGGTGTTAGTCAAGTTGGAGTGAACTCCTCAACTGGAATTGGAGTATTTTGTCTAGCCAATAGTAATGCAACATCTGATTCACTTTTAGCAGGCTTAAATTGGGCATGTGGACCTGGTAATGCAAACTGTAGTGCCATTCAGGAGGGCCAGCCATGTTATGAGCCAAATACTGTTATGAATCATGCTTCTTATGCTTACAATGATTATTACCATAGAACAATGGCAACTGGTGGGACGTGCGACTTTGGTGGTACTGCCTTGGTTACGTCAAATGATCCAAGTAAGTGGCATATTCTGATTAGTTGTACGTTGAAAATATTGATGATAGCAGACAAACTAAAGCTCATTTTGCCGATTTGAATGAGTCATGTTATACGTAGCATATCCTTGAAACAAGATGTTTAGAGGGATTAAGGGCTCATGAAATTCATGGTGGAAAGTAGCAGTGACTGTGAATAGCAGATTGATCAGGATATGCTAGCCTTGTTTTGTAAGATCATGATGATAGTGATTTTTCTTCCCCAGTCACTATCCTGATCAGGATATGGTCATCTCACAAAACAAGGCTAGCACATCCCGCTCAAATACCCCATAAGTTTAGGGACATCTAGTAATGATGATAGCGGTTGTGGTGATCGTGAATCTTCCTAATTTCTATGATTATTCACGCTTTAGACAATCAGGATGGGTATGGTGATACCTTGTCGGTTGTTGCCATGCTTCACAATAAAGACAGTAATGTAGAATCCAGGTCAAGGTCATGAACCCCAAATAGCAGGGATAAGGTGTGGACTTCACATTATCCCAGCCATCTGGGGTTGCAACATATAAGATGCAGACTGGCCGCTATACCACCAATGTACCCTTGTTATAATCTAAATTCCTTCTGTATACTTTTATTTTTTTATGTACTCTATATTTTAACATGTTCGCCAACAAAAGAGGAGTTGGTCTTGACGGTATCTTCAACTTCCTTTTGCAGGTTATGGATCTTGTATATTTTCTGGAAGGTGAGTTTAACCAAATATATAACCTTCTATTAACACATCATACCTTCTTCCCGTACTCATTATTAGGTGGTCATTCCTTGTACAGCTTGAACAGTAACACAACGGGTGGTAGCTCATCCTTTCCTCTGGGGCCTACAGGTAGCCTTGACAATAGTTCTTTGCGAATGCAGCTCTCTAAGTCAACAGTTCTGGTTTCGGCCATTCTTATCTCTGTTGTATTGTAGCTGTAAAAAGAAAAAATGTACACCAAATCCAATTTTGCGTTATAGTTAAGCCTCCCTGAGGAATTGTGGGATTGCCCACGCTGCAACTTCCGGGGAACGATTATTATGTTTGATTGTTCTTTCAAAGTGCCTCTCTTCTTCTGTTCTCTTCCTTGGGAAAAATGCATTGTTTCCGTTTTTAAAGAGCCCGTGAAGCTGGAATGACAAAGGTTTTTCCTTTGCCCTTGTAAGATATAACATAATTTTGGCTCTCAACTTTAGCGTAGGGCCGCAATTTTGCTAGCTTGCCTTCTCAACGTTCTTTTTTATCATAATGGTTCTTGATGATGTTTCCAACTTCCAAAGTGGACCTCCCTCCTAGGATGGATCAATCAAGTATACTCCCTCTGTCTCTTATTGATAGTTAAATTTGATAAAATAATAGTTTTTATTCAACAGTAAAACCCACCTTTAAGAGAAGGAAAAATAGGTTTATCATAATTTTTTTTAAGTACCAAATCGCTTAAATTAGACAAAATAAAATTATTAATAATCTTTTTTTGCCAAATGAAGCTAATTTTTTTGGGACGGAAGGAGGATAATTGTACTCAGATGTCTTTGGCATGGCTTGCTGTCTTAACGAGATCCTGCTGGGTCTTCACCGAAACTTGAGACGACCGCACAAGATTGTGATGATCATGAAGAGTATTATTTATTTAATTAATTCTCAATTCTTTTTCATTAGGTTTAATAATGCTAAAATCTTATATCTAATGGTTATTTTCATTCTTAATTTACATCGTCATTAGATATCATTTTTTTTTAATTATTATGTGTAATTTATGCTATATTTTATTAACTTTATATTTTTAATTATTTAATGTGTTTGTAGATGATAATATGTACTTAGATGTGTTGATAATTTTTTTATGATCACCTAGTCGGTGAGGTCGATTATACTATCTTTTCTAGATTGGCTCACACACACAAGATTGAGATCCGAGAAAACGAACTGATCTATCTGTTGTGCACCTTAAATTTATTGTTACTAATAACATATACTAAGCAAACATAGTGGACTAACATGAATGACAAAGTGAACTGGACGCAGATTAATAATGCAGTGCTGCGTTACTCGTACATGCGTTACTCGTACATGAATCAGGGAAGTACAGATTAAGGGGCTATTTGGGTACTGAATCGTGAGAAGATTCAGCCGATTCAGTGTCAATTTAGCACTAAATTATTAGAATCTTGTTTGTGTATTGAAGCTGCGCTGAATTAAAAATTCAGCATTGTAGTTAGATTCAGGGCATTTCAGCCTGAATCAAGCCTGAATCACTTAGATTCAGTCAATTCAGTCTCCTAATCACCGTTTTAAAAATTATAGATTCTATTATTTTTCAATGGTTATCGTTCATATTAATTTGAGCTTCGAAAAATGTGTCATATAGGTAGGGCTCACTTTAAAAGTTCAAAATTACCTACCCTTGTGGGATTTTGTTTGATAGAGCTTGAATTTAGAAATGTAATGATACCAAAAACGTGCATATCCGAGTTCGAGAGAGAGAGTTAGATGTGTTTAAAGTTTTAAGACTGAGTTTGACGTAACATCTGAATTTATTTTAATAAATTCTATAACCAAACGTAATTCACACGTGAAATAAGTGCAACATGTAACTTAATAGAATAGGCCCATTTCCCACAGGAGAGAGAGAGAGGGAACCCAATCCAAAGTTGTATCGACCCAAGCCCACATTCTGAAGCCCACGACTTCATCATGAGAGGGCCCATGTTGAGACTGCTTGGCGCGCTGGCCTTCGCACACGCCAGGTGCTGGATGAGTGGTGAGCAAAAGCCTGCGCCGGTGAACTGACGGGGGATGAGAGGAGAGGCAATGTCTGGCGGTAACCCCAGCGTCTCCGGCGTCGGGAGCGTCCGGTCGTGGCCGTCGACTACGTCGGTGTCGGCGTCGGGGAAAAGGATACAGAAGGAGATGGTGGAGTTCAACAGCGCCCCGCCGGCTGACTGCTCTGCCGGCCCCAAGGGCGACAACATCTACCAGTGGGTCTCTACCATTATCGGCCCTCCAGGTCCTTCATATTAGCGACTCCCTACTTTTACCCTCTGTTTTCTCCTTTATGTAGTTATTATATGCATTTTTGCCGTTTAAGTAGTTGAAAGTTGCCAGCTTTGGATTGTGTGATTTTGCAGGGTCGCCTTATCAAGGGGGAGTGTTTTTTCTTGACATCACCTTCCCAACAGACTACCCCTTCAAGCCTCCCGAGGTAATGGTTCCATTCATATCTTTTTGCTCCAAAACGACATTTCCTTTTATAATAAAAAAACAACAACAAGTTTTTGAATTCCATTCTAGCTTTTAAAACAGTTTTCTGGTTCGTATGGTACTGTTGAGGCTTCATTTGTTTACTTAATTTTTTTTTCTTTTTTTCTTGCTTAATGATTGCCTTGGTAGAATGTATAAAGTTGTGAAATCAAGATTATGAATGTCGGGTCGAAAACATCAAGTTTAAGTCTTCACCATGTAAGGTTAATGTGATAGAAGGTCCCGGTGGACAGTGATGCTGGACTTGGACCGATTTAACGAGAAGGAATATGCAAAAGGATCTTTGGGAAAGTGCTAGGACTTATAATACGAGATTCAAGTATAAATATTTAGTCGAAGTCATAAGCAGAAAGCATGGTCACAATGCTTGACTAGCATGGTTGCCTGATATGAGTTGAGGACTTCGATAGGAAATGCGGATATATATCTTCAACTTTTTAGAAATTCAATGCACAACCACGTCCAACTCTGGCAGCTAAGTTCCTGTGGAAGGCAGCAAGTTACTATTAGATGTACTGTAGTCTGTTTCATTCTGTTTTCTTACTAAATAAATGGATTTTTACAGGTAGTATTTAAAACTCGAATCTACCATTGCAATGTTGACTCTAATGGAAACATTAGTCTGGACATCTTGAAAGACAATTGGAGTCCTGCTTTAACAATTTCAAAGGTTCTACTCGCCATTAGATCTGTTTTCACCAATCCTGATCCATGTAAGTTGTTGCAGGTTCTCTCTTTGCTCTTTAACTTTTCACTAAAGAAACCTTAGGATCCAAAATTGACCCTCTTGCAGATAACCCACTTGTGGCAGGTATTGCTCACTTATACTTAAGTGATAGGGTCAAGCATGATCAACTAGCAGCAGAGTGGACCCATCGGTTTGCTAGGTAACAAATGAAGTCATCTCTCAAAATGAGGTGGGAAGAGAGTAATCTTTAACCTGTAAATATGTAAATGGTCAAAATGGGGTAATGGTCTTTTATCATTTAGCTGGGTATTTTCAGACCCCATCTTTTTTCCTACCCACCCCACTATGCTGTATCATGCCTCTTTGCGGTGTTCATGGTAATGAGGTGGTTTGATAAGAATAAGGGGTTTGAAATTACTTGTCCTTTATTAGTATTATTTTGTAGCAAATTTGTTGTATATTGCTTTTATCTTCATGTGGTGACTGTTGTATATTGCTTAATGTGTTCAGACCATGCTTCCGTTTTACATATTTATCTGCCTTTCTGTTTTTTTTTCCCCACATGAGCTACTTCATTTCACTTTTAGCAGGTTCATGGGAATGGGACATAACAGAAATTAATGTACTTTTTTGGGGGCTTTGAGGTGCTTCACTCGTTTGTATTACCAGTTTAATAGGATGGGCTTCCACATGTTCTTTAACAAGTCAGCAAAGTATGCAAGATGTTTAAGTGTTATCGATCTGTGTGAGAAAATGAAGCGAAATTAAGGAACTCACAGGCAACATATAATGAGATGTAAAAGTGAAATTAGAAGAAAAACAAAAAGACTTCACATATGACGATAGGTATATTTCGAGTCGGACCACTTTGGCCCATCACTGGTCAGATTTTAACTTCAATTAAACCTCACAAAGGAACGTTTTACGTACAATAAAGTGATAAACCAAGTATTACTTCGTTTCTTGGATGTTTCATTGTTATTATTATCATCATTAAATATGTATACCTTTGGGCATGGTTCCTACTGTGTGCAGCTGTTTGAACTTTGAAGGGTTCAATGTGATAGTCTGTAATCTGAGGCACATTTTGTTGCATCTTACTCTCAATCGTGCATACCGATGGGCAGTATATGTAGCATTAAACTCGTTTTGCTGCTATTGACCGAGTAAAGTGGGTGCGACTCAAGCTATCATGTTGAAGTTAAATTAACACGAAGAAAGCTTTGTGACCCAGAAATAAAAAGTTCAAATTCAAGTCTTTCCACTGAAGATGCTGATGTCTAGACACATTTGGCGAACACAGAAGGGGGAGGGACTGAGATTGTTCCAGAAAGGACCATCTTTGAGTCAGTCTTACGTGTAGTACTTTGCAGGAAAATGTCATTGGTAACCGGTGCCATAAATTGATGGAGTTGATAATTCAAATGCGAGTACAACTTGTTGGTAGGTGCACACGGTGTATTTGGTTTTGAAAAATAGTTCAGAGTCCAGTGATTTTGGGTGGGGCAAAGGGGGATGCAAAGCTTGTTGCTCCGTGCTTCCAGCTTACAAAAGTACTTTCTAGCTTAGCGGTAGAAAAATCGACCCATAAAAATTATTTATTATTTTTTATCATAATATTTTTTTGTTTGAGCATACATAACAATTACCCCTGATGTACCTACTATTCTCTTATATTAATAATCAAGTTTATCATTCACATTGTTGAAGATATTTTTTATTTTAATTACATTAGTTTATGTATTTTTTTATTTAAATATTTTTTGTTTCTTCCGCTTACGACAGTCGCTAACTTTGTGGCCTTTCTTGTCATACATATAATACTTGCCTTTAAATTTGATTTTGATGGAGTCGCTGTTTGATTGACCTCCAAGATTTTTTTTCTTGTTATTATTAAAGTTGTTTTCTTAGTCTACAACATTAACTTTAGTTTTTATGTCATGACCCCTAATTTTCTTTTTAGAAGAATGATTATATTCTTCAATCATCAACCTTATAATAAGGTCTTTCATATTCATTTTCTAACGCTTATGTTTTAAGTAATTCTTAAAATCCTTATAAGATAGTAGTAATTTTTTAATTATAATAGCTATACGAAGTAATTCATTCAAAGTTATACTTTCTGCATATATATCATACATGATAACTTAAGAGTTAAATTAATTACAATTTTAGAATCTGTCATCTTAAAGTCCAAGAATTTGTCTACAACAAATTTTTTTGTGTTAGTTTTTTTTCTTTTGTATTTCTCAAATCCCGGGATTCTCACAATACTTTTGCACTCGTCATTGGGCTATATAAGTTGTATAATATATTGTCCAATCTATCGAGAATATAATTTTGGCATGTTTTCTTATATCGATTGTAATATTAACATGTTTGTCATATTTTTTCTCCTTCGTGAAAATATGAATATTTTCTTGAGAAAATCAAGTTAAATTTAACATGGTCAGATAGATTAACATCTTCTGTTGTTATCTCTTAAAATTTGCACTATTAAATTCTTTCGATTTTGCCCCTTTCACTTAAATAGTAGTGAAAATTATGACTAAAGTCATATTGGTACATTCTTTAGCCATTTTTGTTCTAATAAACATAAGATAATTCTAATTTTAAAATATTAAAATTACAATAGTAAAGTATGAAAAAAAAAAATTTTGTCTTAAGATTATTATTTTTGTATCTTAGTAATTGTTGCAATTTAGGAAACTTATATAAAGTCAAAAACTTGAAGATCTAATCAAGCGTTTAACATTATGTCCTTAAGATAGAAGCGCATGATAAGACAATTTACCATATGTTATAGAAGTACCTTTACATAGCGTTTACAGTGAACCAATAATGTGTAATCATTCTCAGAAAAAGATGTTTGGAAAATATACTAATGGATAATGTAGAAAAAGAATTTTTAGTGTTTTATAAAATACAGAAAAAATCAAGTTAAAGACAAGTCATTCTATTGAAAGAGACGCGTATGCTCATTAAGGTACATATTTAGGTTAAGTAAAAATAAGGCTTATTTTAGATTAAGAAAAAATTAAAAGAATTAATTTCAAAAATAATTATCTTATTAACCCAACCGAATAGTCGGTAGGGTGTAAAGATTAGCCCACCTAAGTGCGGTGAAAAGATTAGCCCACCTAAGTACATAGGTTTAACATGTATGTTCCCTAGAAAAGTAAGGTGGTCCAATAACCTATTTTACAAAGCCAAACTTATGCTTAATATATTAACATCATTTTCATAAGTATAACATACACATTGTTTGTTTGCAACCTCGTGTTGCACACAACTGAAAATATGGGTGTTTTGATGCACAGTGAGTTTGTTCGATCATCGGGACAATGTTTGCCATGGAATTGGCATATGATGGTGGAAAAGAAGTTTTCATCTAGAAAGTGTGAAACCTTTGCACAGATACCTCAAACAATGTTCAACTACCTTGTAATGCCCTGTATCCCCATTACTGGCAGCGTGGTCTTGTAGTGATGTTTAGGAGAAATTGATATTTCACACCATTTGTTTTACATTAAAAGTTTAAAAGTCTACTCTAAACCTGTGATTATTATAGATAAAGTAGAGCAGGTGTGACACAACAGAGAATTCACTTTTTTCCTGTCAAAATAGAAGATAGAGTAGATTTTGGTGTAAAAAAATAAAGTAAAAATATTATTTTCTAATCAGGGACGTTGAGCGTGGTTGAATTTTGAAGTATCCTTTCCGGCGAGTTTTGCATTGCTCAGAGTGTGCAAAAGGGTTGATCATGGTCCAAGCACTTTTTGCTTCTACCAATCCCATTTGGAAGTTAAAAAGTACAAGTGAACATCGGCCTACCAATTATTTGATGGCTGAATGGAAGGGTATCACAACACCAAAAACAAACTAATATCCGAAACCAATCAGACCAAATTGAAGAACTATACATACAAAATTTCCATAATCGTGAAACATTTACAAGCTTTGGCAAGCTGAAAGGAATCAGGCTATACAAGGACCCTCGATCAAAAGGGTGAAATGAAAACAAAATGCGAAAAGAGACCTCCTCTTCTGGGTTTAACTTTGGTACTTGCAAAGGTCTCTAGTCTCGGACGGCGTGGGCATGCCAGCAGAGTAGCATAACAACGCAGCGCCTGAAGATGTACATCCTCGTCTTCCGCTGCTTTGCCAGCATCGAGCACCTCTTCCCGAAGCTGCCCTGTCTTCCTCCTGCGTTCATCTTCTCTTCAGCTCTCTGTCTCTTTCTTCCTCTGCCTTTTCCTCTGCAGAATACACACGGGCTGTTGCTGGCGGGCAATGTAGACATGGCTAGTTAGATACATATATATATATGGACAAAAGAAGCTGGCCACTTCGGACTGCCTACCAGGAAGGAGTGGTGCCCAATCTGTCCGAGGTGTCGAAGGAGAGTCGTTTTTTAATGGGCGCGTAAGCATGGGTGTGCGGGTTCTTCTCGAAGGCCGGTTTTTGACGCCATTAGTTTCACTTCCTGCTGATATTCCTCCAGAAATGCTATTATTCAAAGCTTCTAGCCGCTAATATTCAAAGCCACTAGCCACTTCTTGTTATTGAGTTTCTGTATGGGCCTAGGCCTCTTATGTCCTTTTGGAGGCAACTTCGAGGAACCATTTTTAATGTTTTTTAGTCGTAATAAGTAACCTCAAGGAATGTATAAGAGTCTTGGTATTTGAGATTAACGGTGTGTATATACTAATTAATATTAGCGTCGGTATTATAAGTGTTAATATATATTAATATATACACTGTTGATCTCATTAGATAAATGGTTCCCATATATTATTTACACTGGTGCATTGTTCAAGGTATGCAAAAATTACTTCCTACAAAAGTTGGAGAATAATGAGGTTTTAGTCATCGGCCATCACCCAATTAACACCTGAGGAATGGGCTTATATGCTCGCTTTGGATATTTTCTCTGGTTGCAATATAGTTAGTATTGATCTTGTTTAGTATTAAGAAATGCAGAGAGAAAAAATACTGGCGGTTGGATTAATTTCTTTATTCTAGAAGCCCACTGAAGTAGGTGAAAATAAAATGAACTTTTTCCTATTTTTTTAATGGCTGATCATGTGTAACATGAACATGTTTTATGTTTTATATAAAAATCATGTTTCATGAAAAGAGCCAACAACTCATATCTCCATCATCTAATAGATTAATGGAACACACGCTAACTGACGTCACTGATGTTAACGTGTGCTAGCTTATACGCTATCGATCTCATGAATAAAGGGCTCCCATGCATGGTATACACTCGGCTCATTGTCAATGTAGAACATGAAAAATGTTTCTATCTAATAAGGCCTAACTCAAATGATCAATTCTTTGAACAATTGCACGAATTGTTTATTTTCTAGCCATTTTTACTTCCCCCATCTATCATTTGTTACGTCATTGCTCTAGCTAAAGTCAAAATATATAGATTATATATTATTTGTCAATAGGATATGAAAAAGTTTTATGATGCGTGTGAGCTCATGTATGAGCCATCGGATCTAGAAACCAATTTGCCGTTTGAATGATCATGTGCACAATCAAGTCAAAATACCATGACACATGTTGCTTAGGCTCATATAAATAGGGCTTTTGTCAATAAAATATTACTATTAATCCCTAATAAAGTACTAATATACCCCATTTCTCACTCTCATGAAAAGAACAACGACTCATATCTCCGTTATCTAATAGATCAATGGCGCATAAGCTAGCATATATTACTTATGTTAATGTGTGTTAACTTATGCACCATTGATCTCATGGATAAAAGGCTCTCATGCATGGCATACGCTTGGCTCATTGTCAATGCGGAACATAAAAAATACTTCCATCCAATAAGGCCTAACTCAAATGATCAACTCTTTGAACAATTGCATGAGCTGTTTATTTTCTAGCCATTTTTACTTCCCTCATCTATCATTCACGACATTATTGCTTTACCTAAAGTCAAAATATATAGAATACTATTTGTCAATAGGATATGAAAAAGTTTATATGATACGCGTGAGCTCAGGAGTGAGCCATCGGATTTAGAAACCAATTTGCCCTTTGAATCATGTGCACAATCACATCAAAATACCATGATACATGATGCTTGGGCTCATATAAACAGGGCTTTTATCGATAAAATATAATTATTACTCCCTAATAAAGTATTAATATACCCCATTTCTCACTCTCATTTAACATTCTTTAAAAGTACTTTATTAAAAGAAAATAGCAGTGTTCTTGTCAATATGGAAAGAAAAAGAAAGCTACTATTAGGATTTAGGACCCAAGCACGTAGGAGGAAGCCCTAAGCACCTTCCTGATGTAGTATAGATTGATCATAGCGAGATCACAGACAGGATGAACCTTCCTTAGGCCTTGGTCTTGACAAACTTTTGTCATAAGAAGGTGTCAAGTAGGTCGGAGGTCCCTTCACCATTAACAAAACTGGAATGAGAAAAACAATGTCTTCATCTTACCTGCATATTACCTTAACTCGATGATCACACATAGTTCACACCATCTTGTTCGAATAAATTTTTTTTAGCCGTGTCACCCTCTTCAGACTACTCGAAGTTAGAACTGCCAAAGATTGATACAGTGACAACAGGAGACGAGTGGCAAAATACCTTTTCTGTGGCAAGTTCGAATGACCAAGAGGTACAATGCTACAAAGAGTGCTTATTAGCGTTTCTCTATGCTCCTATTGACAATGCACCCAACATAAGGAGCGTATACCGCGGGAAATGTTAGTGTGTTAGCTTGAACACTATCAATATCAAATTACAAGGGCTCTCATGCATTCCTTAAGCTGGGCTCACTGTGAGGGAAAGGTTTTAATGTTCTCCACTCGCCATGATCCCAATGTAAGAAATGCATGAGGGTTGTTATCCATGAGATTGATGGTGCATGTGCCAAGGCATGTTAGCGTTAGTTCTACTGATGCTTAGAGGTGTCAAAGGGCTAGGCCTGGCCCTCGCTACCAAACCTTGGCCCAACACGGCCTTCCGGCATTGAGTTCCAAGCCTCACCGGCCCGAGGGCCCTTTTAATTTTTTGTTAAACTATAAAATAATACAAATTTATTTAAAATTATAAATTTTTTTTAAAATTAAATCTTAAGGAAGTGAACATTGCATCACTATAGTATGAGTATATCCCTAACTAGGTTGACACCTACACACCTACCTATCATATGTAATTTAACATTAACACATCTCTATAAGATTATAAGTATATTCTAACTAAGATAAAAAGATACATTTGAACTTTCTAAGAAATTGAAACTTCATTAAAGTCTTCTTGTAGCTCATATTCTAATTTTAGAGTTTGTTCTCTCTCTCTCTCTCTCTCTCTCTCTCTCTTATGCATCTAGCCAATCCTTCAAGTAGACACAATACTCCACTGTCGTTAGATCTAAGCGACTCCTCCAATCATCAAGTACCCTGCTTCTTCTACCAAAAGCAGACTCCAAAGGTACTGTAGACATTGGTAGAGTTTGTGAATTATGCACTAAGGTGGCAAGTACAAGATATCATTTTTCATGTGTGTTTGCCACTAAACTAAAATATCAAAGTTATTTGTTTCTTCTTTAGTTAAAAAAGTCATAAAATTATTTTGTAAATACATAAGTAATAAAATTGCTCAAACTAGCCGATGAGCCAGCATAACTAGTTAACTATGTTTGCCTTGGATCTAAATTTTTGGCCTTTGGAAGGCACTTACCGATGTGCCTAGAAAGATGACACATGCCACATGTGGAAAAACTGAGATGTGTTTTGCAATGATTGCAAACTACTTGCTATAGCGTATGTCTGGGTTTTTCTGCATCTGACACTTCTTTCTTTGTCAAATGCTTCCATACATAAGAAACTTTACACTTGTTTGGTACACTTAGTAGAGTTGCATATCGCCTATAACCACGACCACCGGTTGTTGGGGGGCGGGGGGGGGGATTTCGGTTAATTTTCTTGGAGGCCGATTGATCACCCCCTTACTTATAGTCATTTTTTTGGCACTTGTCAGTCATTTTTCGACATTGTGACCAATTGATCAGCTATCCAATGGGGAAAGTGGCTGAGCCTTTTATTTTATCGTAAAGGGTGGGGTAGACCTAATTAACTAGTGGGGTACAAATGGGGTTTTATACTAAAAATAGTAAAACTTGCTTATTTGAAACCCAATTTGATGTCTAAATTTTTTGAAATAAATACCCAAGGTCTTAGGTTAATGTTAAGGTCATTTAGGGATAAAAATCCAAATTTTGCAAGTGGGGCCCACGGTGGGTCCTGCCTACCCTAACTTATCGGAAAAAATAGTAAAAATTCTAGAAAAATTCCAAATGACTTAAATTAACTTAAAAGCCATAAATATGAAGAATTTTTTTTGGGTTAAAACATTTGTTAACCACTTAAAATTCGAAAATGGTCAAAATCGATCAAAATTAACATTAAACCACACATAAATAATAAAATAAAATAAAATAAACTAGTTCAAGTTCAGGGATCTTACAATACCCATGTTACATAAATTTCTTGACTTTCACCTTTCAAGTACTCATAATATTCTATGTTATTTTACAAAAATATATATACTATATATACACGAATACATGGTATATAATATGCTATATAATACCAATATTATGTTATTATATTTCAAACAAATATAAATCCTATTACTAATAAAATTGGGAATGTAGGTGCGATAAATTATTTTATTCCTATTCTACCCTTATTCATCTATATAATATTATTTAATTTTTAAATATTACCTTTGATCAGTCTAGTCCTAACAAATATAAATATGTAATTCTACTTGCATAATGAACATTCTTAATTTAACCAATCATATTAGTTTAGAATTAGAGATCTAGTGAACTATATTTAGATTTTTCCCACAAATGCATCCAATGAACCAAGTTTAGATTTCACTCATGAGGTCCAATTATATTGATTTTTATTTGTGGAGGCAATTCACACACCCTTGTTACTGCTGAGGTCTAGATAGTACTCTCATAATGAACTTTTTTGTGGTCACTAAAGTAATGAGATATGAAATCTAGGAATAGGAGTTGTCATGTCTTTGGTGACTAGTTCAATTTTTGGTAGCTTAATATATGAGAGATTTGAATAGCAATATGAAAATATGAAAATATATTAGTATGTGTGATACTTCATGTACTTTAGATTTTTGTATATATTATTTTTATTTTTTTTAGTTCAAGCCCAATTCGAGCCTAGGCTCATGATCTCACTTATTGTAGTTTGAGCTCGAGTTCGAGCCAAGCTTTGGATTTCCACTTCGAGCCGAGCTCGAGTTGAAAATTTTGATCTTGTTTCAAGCCAAGCTTCATCAGTTCAAGTTCAAGCTGAGCAAGCCCAATACTCGACTCAGCTTGGCTCATTAACACCCCTACCTGGGATGTATTTGTTTTTCAAGACCATGGCATGGTAGGTTCCACTTTTATGTTTTTGTTTTGGGTCACGCCTGAGAATGTTGATTTGGTTGTACCATAGACTAATTTATAAAAATTATTTTTACATGTTTTGAATTTCATTGATTCCTTTGATTTACATCCGTATTTTGAAACAAAATTTTAGTGAAAATTTAAAGTACTTGGATAGAAAAACCTCAAGCGTGACATTTATTCTCTTAAACCTAGAGTTGGGTCAGAAAAATGATGGGTGGTTAGTATTATGTGTCATTTTAGTTGACATATGATGTGTTTACATGTTCAAGGGATTAAACAGAGTTATTAATTATTAAATAAGTATTGTGAGATAATTAATGACATTGTTTACTATTGAGTATTAATTAGAACAAGTGAAACAATTAAAAGATTTGCATAAAATGTATGTTGGTTGATACTTATGTAAGAACTCTTGTCTTAAACTGGTTTTCATTTAATTTTATTTATTATTTAATGATCATTGTGTGGTGTAAGCCATTTCTTATTGATTTCGGGGATTTTCGAAATAAAGGCGGTTTCCAAAAGTTTTAATCAAAACTAACTTCACTTTTATGAGTTTTAAGTGAATTTAAGTTAATTGTGAATTTTTGGTATTTTCTCAATTATTTTTGAAAATTAGGGTTTAATGGGAACCCTTGTAGGCCACACAATCGAATTTGGGGTTTTTGGCCCAAAACATCCCAAACATTAAAACAAGCCATTAAAAAAAAATTCTGAATTTTTCTGGACTTAATTTGGGTTTAAATGGCCAATTACCTACTTTTAGTTAAGAATTCTTCTTACACCCCCAATTTTAATTAGGTCCAACCCTTTCTTTCCTATAAAAGGAAATGGCCGAGCTAGGGAATCAAGAGCCTAATCCCCAATTAGGTCATAAGAGGAAGGTAATTAGAGGTAAGATTTTCGTAATTCCTTCTTAATCATTAGGGTTTTTCGTAACTTTTTCTAATCTCATCCTTCCCCATTGATTCAATTCATTTTCAAGCCATTAGGTCACTGATTTACACCTCTACTTCAAACCCTAGCTTTCAAATTTTCATTTTTATGTCTCTAAAGCTTTAGATCTAAAATTTTCCATTGATTTTCAAGTTCTAAATTGGATTTAGGTGGGTATTAACAAAAAACATATTGTTGGGTAGGTTTCGGAGGTGATTAAGGAGCTAATCCAACTCAAAACAAGGTGAAAGGTAATGGGTGTAACGCCTGAGATTTTTCATACATTTTCCTTAAACAACTTAATCATATGGTCACTCATACACTCTTAATTAGAGTCATACAAACTTACTCGTACCACCGTACATTTACTCAAACAACTTACACATACCTATACGACCTTACTCGTACAATCATATGCTCACTTATACAACTTACACATATTTGTACGACCTTACTCATACAATCATACACTTACTTATACAACTTACACATACATGTACGACTATACTCGTACAATCATACTCGTACGACCTTACTTGTACATTCTTATACTTACAGTCTTCTTCAGAAACATACTCTTACAGTTGCGCTCATACTCATACTCTTACTCAGAAATATACATACTCATATAGTCGTACACATACTATCGACCACTGAAGCTTATTATAACTAATAAGCTCTAGTTTCGAAATGGAAAAGAATGTCACTGGGGCATCACCTTAACCTCCGGGGAGTGATTAGACGCCATATACTTTTTCGAAGGCAAGACACACCAATGCTCATGGGGCACATAATCAAACAGGTAAGAGCAGATCTATGATACTACTTACCTGAGTGTGCAAACATAAACACTCACACATAAGGGGTCATACAATTGCCCACCACAATGGATCTTATATTTGATCAGTATAATTTATACGTTATTTTACCCTTAATTATTCTATTTCCTAATCTCATTTAAGAGTTAATATAGGTTAAATAATTATAAATTAAATTTAATTAGGTTAGAAAAAGCTTCCATGATGTTTTAAATTAAATTAGCTTATTTTGCAGATTCTTCATTGGCGTTTGAACGGCCTCACTTACCGTTCGATCAGGATAACGTAATTTTGAAGAAAATTCATTTCAAGCATTCAAACGGGAATGCTGGGCGTTCGAACGGGATAACACGCAGTTTCCTTATTTCACCCAATTTTGAGTCCTTTTCATATACAACTCCTTCCTACGGATCTTAGGCCTATATAAAGACATATTTGGCTCGAAATTGAAGGTTAACAAGGAGATTTTCTGAAGAGAAGAAGGAAGAAGAAGATGGAAGAAAACACAAAGCTTTCAATGGAGATTCAAGTGCTTTCTTCTACCATGGAAGGCTAGGCTTTTCTTTTACTTAGGAGTTGATGAAGCTATAAATAAGTTTCAGTTTCTTTTCTTTTTAATTTAGATCTCAGTTGTGAATTATGACAATTGTATGATAAGGATTTCCTTTTTAATGGAAGAGCTTTTCATATTTATTCAAATCTATGTTGATTTATTGTCTTGTAGATGATAGATTGATGTGGTTTTGATATTTGCATCAATTCTAATTTCTGTGATTTAGATGAGATGGTCATATAATAGTTTTAATGTTCAGATAATTAAGGACTTGGATGAGTTATACTAAGATTAGACGGGTCATGCCTATAGCTATTTAGTGTAGATGATTCGTGCTATTGTCGAAGATAGTTCATGCCATGGAAATTAATTAATGATTCTTTCTGAAGTAATTCTAGCTTGTAGCTGAGAATACTTATTCATATTCACACTAGATTTAGATTAAAAGTTAAGAAATTGTTATGGTTCTATAGTGGATTCAATTTCCTAAGTAAAATCTATCATATTAGTCTCTTACTTTTGATATAGTTTATTCTTTCTTTTACTTAATTAAAGTTTATGTTCTTTTTAGTTTTCAATCAGTAAATTCTTTTTTATATTTAGTAATAATTCATCCATCCCTGAGGTTTGACAACCCTTAAATACTCATCCTAGTACAATTACCTTGTACACTTGCAAAGGGTGAACACACTGCTCTAGGTCTTCGTGAGGAGATCGAACGTCCTTGGCCAGGATTGTCTTGGGCAAGCGGACCTGCTCTAGGTTTCTAAAAGGAAATCAGACTCCCCTTGTCTATTGTCGAGGGCGAGCAGTGGGTCTGACTACCCCAAACACCCTAGGTTTCCATTTGGAAATTGGATTGATGTCTAGGTTGGGTTAAGGCCCTAGGTTTCCATGTAGGAAATCAGATGATATCTAGAGCGGGTGATATGATTGTATTCCTCTCCATGATGGAGACACTCGCCAATTGATTGATGATGTATGTGTATGAGATTATATTTTGCCCAGGATTGCACAAGTTATGTAGGGATCATGTGATACATGTGAATATGATTTATTATGCATGATTTTGATATAGTGTGGTTGAGACACTTGTCGTGCAGGTGAATGAGCTATGGAATGAATGGGATTTATATCTGCATGATCTAAAATATGTGTTAGAGATACTTCTTATGAAGGTTTATGTGATATGAATGCATGATCTAAATTGTGTGATTGAGACACTATCATGCAGGTTTATGTGATATGGATTGCATGATCCGAAAGTGTGTGAGAGACACTTCTCATGCAGATTATGTGTGATATTGTAACGCCCGAGATTTTTCACACCTTTTCCTCAAAATTCACGGAAAATTTTTGCAATATAACGTCTGTAAATCGGAGTAAAAATGACGAAATCAAAACCTGATAAAACAGTTTATACTTTAAAACACTAAACATCCATTTTCCATCTAAATATTTTCATCACACGGTCAAACATCGTACGGCCAAAGCAAATATCATCAGGCGCTGCTCGAAAACACACGTACGACTAAATTCGCTATGATCATAGACTTTAAATACAAATCCTTCCCAGGCATCCCTGAGTGCAAGTCCCATAACAGTCCACAGACTAATCCAAATGAAAGTCCAGAATATAAACATCTTAACGTCTCATCTCACCCAATACATTAGATCGTGGCACAAACAAACTCGCAGTGAGTCAAACATATACCTGAGTCAACGGGAATCAATCCACCGCTGAAATGAGCATCCATCTCTAGGAGCTCTCCAACACACACCTGCAAAAGCCTCCTGTACAACGGGGCTAAAAATGGTAGGGTGAGTATTTTCATACTCAGTAGGAAAATACCCAGTAGGGGAAATCCCAAACGGTGAACTCAATAAGTTCATAAGTACATGCGTTCATGCAACTCAAACATGAAGCAGATAGACAGATCAATATCATGCTCATGCACATACAAACATACCAAATGCACCATTGTGCCAAAGTCATACCAAATGCACCATCGTGCCAACAACATACTAAAAGCACCATCAAACAAAACTTACACAAACACCCTTATCCAGGGTCTTACAAACTTACTCGTACCATCGTACACATACTCATACAACATACGCATACTTGTACGACCTTACTCGTACAATCATATGCTCACTCATACAGCTTACACATACCTGTACGACCTTACTCGTACAGCTTACACTTACTCGTGCGACCTTCCTCGCACATCTTACACTTACTCGTGCGACCTTACTCGCACATCTTACACTTACAGTCTTGCTCAGAAACTTACACTTACAGTCTTGCTCGGATTCAAATGCTTACAGTCTTACTCTTACAATCGTACTCATACTCTTACAGTCGTGCTCATACTCATACGGTCGTACTCATACACATACTCTTACAGTCGTTCTCATACACATACGCTTACAGTCGTTCTCATACTCATACGCTTACAGTCGTACTCATACTCATACGCTTACAGTCGTGCTCAAACTCATAATCGTACACATATCAACGACCACTGGAGCTCATTACAACTAATAAGCTCCAGCGTCGAAATGGAAAAGAATGCCACTAGGGCAACACCTTAACATCCGGGGAGTGACTAGACGCCATGGACTTTTCCGAAGGTAAGGCACACCAGTGCTCATGGGGCACAGGATCAAACAGGTAAGAGTAGGTCCATGATACTACTTACCTGAGCGCGCAAACATACACCCACACATAAGGGGTCATACAATTGCCCACACATAAGGGGTCTTATAGTGCCATACAATTGCCCACCATAATGGGTCTTATAGTGCCAGTGCCACTCTTGGGCAGAAAAACATACAGTGCCACTTGGGCAGAAACATACAGTGCCACTCTTGGGCGGAATCATACAACGCTCTCAACAGAGCATTAAACGTCTGGGCTTATACAACACACAGACCAAATCGGAAACATACGTCGCTCTCAACAGAGCAAAAGACGTCCGGTGCTCTACACAGCACACAGACAACAACCCGCAGGATAACCACCATGGCAAGACATGATAAATGCTTAGCCGACTCATTATCGGCTAGCTCAAACACGGAACTTAATCCGTCGAACCCTCAGGTCTCAAACTCACAACGCTATCATTAGCTATGCTTATAATTCAAGTTTGAATTAAGTACATTATGCGGTATAATTATGCCACACAAACTCACAGTCCTCGACTGATCAAACCGAAGCTGAGCCCGATCGAAACCCTAGTTCGTCAGGGCAGCAGACTTCGCTTAACCCATCCATATCATGATCAAACCTCACCGTACAACGAACCCTTACAGTCTTACATACTCAGCCATCTACCTTATGGCCAAAACAGCGTACACAAATGCCATCACACTAATCTCCTCAAAGCCAAACCCAGTTGTCACCCTCTTACTTAATACCTCACTAATTATGCTTACTTTTCGCTTCATAAAATGTACGTTATGCTTGTACAATTATGAACACTCTTACAATCTGACAATCGCCCAACATACAATCCAACCCAAACCGATCCATTCTAATCCTTGCCCGTCATACTCTTATCCTCTGTCATCTGTCATACGCTTACACAACCGTATCCAAATTCAGACAAAGCCTCTGCAACCTCTTACTGTCCATCGCCCATACCTCTGCCCACATACACTTACACATATCCAAAGCATAGGCTAATAGCCATCATACATACGTATGTCTATCACACATACGTATAACATACACATACGATCATACATACGTAACTTACAAACATGCTCACTAGCCATTACTAGGGCATGCACACACATTCATACATACTTCAAACATGCACGCTGGCCATCACTAGCACATGCATAACACACGTCAAACATACACGCTAGCCATCACTAGCACATACTCAATCAACGTACGAAACTTACCAACAAACACGCTAGCCATCACTAGCACATACATACATCCAACGTACTTACAACCAACATGCATGTCATATGCATTTCAACATACCATACAATCGTGCTTACACGTACATCATGCAATCAGATCGTTACATAACATCCAAAGCATGGAATCATACAATCCTAGCATGCTACTACTCATTCAAAGCATGCTATCATGAATTTACGAGTTCGAAGCTCCCCTACCTCGTAATCATGACGTTCGATGGCGAGCACACGACGGTGGCGGCGTCGGCGGCGGAGCTGGCGGCCAATAGCTTTGCCAAGTGGAGAGAGCTGCCGTCCCGAGGATTTTAGGAAGCGCCGGAACTAGTCATGGCCAAACGGGGTGTCAGAATCAATGCGGCAAAACCCGCGATCCACGGCGGCACACTAGGGCGGCCGGGAGAAATATCGTGCCAACATATGTGGCGGTGCGACCAAATGTCGATGGTGTACACTGAAGATCGGCCGGTGGCTAAGACGTGCTCAGCCGGCCACAAGACGTCGAAATCGGCCGTGGACAGCACCCAACGGCGACGATTTCGGTCAACAAAGGCCCACATAAGGGCGGAGGGCATGGGGCGGCGCTCAAGGACAGTGGAGAGGTGGAGGAGGAGTCTAGTGGTCAACTCCACTCGGTGGCAAAGCCATCCGATGGTCAGGCGGCACAAATACGGCGCCTAAACCCAAAAATGCACGCATGGCCACATGCACACGCGGCCAAAAAGTGCCACTCTAGGGGGAGATGGGTCGGACAGTGGCGACCCAAGGCCCACATAAGGCCAACAGAGCTAGGGCCAGGAAGTGGTGGCCGATCAAAACGGCGACATCGCCGATCGCCACCCACAACTAACACACGTAGTGCGGTGGCTGTGCATCTCGCACAATACAGGGCAAAGGCAAGCGGCCCACTCCGAGCAGAGTGTATAATCGGGCCAAGTGAGGCTGGCCCTCACTGTCGCTGAGCCGGGGCAGAGCCCATGATGGCCAAAAGGCCCACGACTCGCCGATGCTAGCGACCCGAGACGTACCCAAAGCGTCTAATCGGGCGGAGCAAGGCAATAGGGGCGGGGCAGGGTCGGAAACGACAACCCCCTACCGACACTGGGTCGAGGTAGGCTGAACGGAGTCCTACCGGTGGCCGGACGACAACCGGAAACACACCGGCGTCCAAAACAATCTCACGGACAGTGAGATGCAAAAAGAGAATAAAACCCGACCAAAAGATCGGTAGCTCACAGCGGAGCGCAGAAAGCACGGCGGTGGCTCTAGCCAGCGCCTATGGGTTCCTAGCGGCCAACTAAACATAAGTCTAGTTGAGAGCGGCCGCAAACGACGTCAAAATCGTACACCTACAGTTCAAAAACGGGATTAAAAGAGAGAAAAATCCCGAAAATGGTTCGGTACCTCGTGTAGGAGCGAAGAGGCCGTGGCGGCGGTCATAGCCGGTGTCTATGGACTCGTGGCGGTGAGGCAAAGTAGATCAGGATAAGAACCGCCAGAATCCCATGACAGAGGAGGGAGAACGGAGCGACCGGAAATGGGCTCGAGTTTTCTCTTCTCCTCTCTGGACGTCTTTTTTTTTTTTGGATGTCGGTTCTGGAAAAACTTACTGGAGATGGCTTTTTAAGCCGTGATTTCACTATTCACCTTTTTTATTTTTACATCCATATCCCTAATGCGCGTTAACTCACTGGTTACGTGTTATACCTCCAAAATTCGCGCCGTAAGCGCGCAGCGAGGCCCGCGGCCTGCGACTAAGCCCCACACCCGACTCTACGGGTATAAATACGGAGGGGAAAATATATAAATACAAATACACCGAAGCGTCACATTTTCCCGCCGAAAATGACCAGAAAAATAGCAGGAAAATCACAGAAAATCGTAGAAAATTCAGGGACATTACAGACATTATGCTTGATTGCGATTGAATAAGGATCACTATCTATGCCGGGTGGATGTTAAGTTATAACATGATTATTTATGCACTGATTTGATATATGTGTTATATGCATGCTTGATCTTTTACTTATGGATAAGTTGGGGTTTAGTAAGGGGATGATCAGAAAAGGGTATACCATGTCATTTATGGATTTGAACTACCATGATGTTGTGCTGTGATGATTTTCTGATTAATGTTACTGCTTTCAAACCATTACTGAGTTTTGTACTCACCCCTCTTTTGTGATTTGTTTTGGGGCTGCACAGTGCGATGTGCAGGATACCTTATTCGAGGCACGACATGGGTACTCGTGGGATTAGCCTTCGTGGCATTCTGATGATGTTTTATTTTCTGATTTTCTCTTCGTTGACCTTAGAGAACATTATATGGTGGATTATGTATTATGCTCGAGTTTATCTGTTGTTCTTAGACTTGTCTAAACTTATCTGATTTTGAGCCATGTGTAGGCTTTGGAGATTATTATGTGGGTTGTGTGAGGATTTGTGATAGTTTAGTATCCTCTTCTTTATCCTTATTTCTCTTGCTCAAAGGACGTGAGGTGCGTTACTCCTTTAGTTAAATCGCCCGTTAGAGGGGCTAAGTCTTCCGCAATACATTAATCTATAAATTTCTGTTGCCCCCGCGCGCTGATAGGCCCTCAGACCGTGTTCAAATCGGGGTGGGTGGAGCCGGGGCGTGATAACTTAAGCATTGCATATACGATGTTATGAGTTTAATATATGTCTAATTAACCTAGTAATCACCACATTGCCTCTAGTTCGATTATTGAACGAAGACAAAGATTATGAGATATGGCTTCTATGAGCATAATTTTTCTTATATAGTGGAAACAAGTAAATCTACTATCCATGCGCACTCATGATGAATCAATCTAGCAAAAAATCAAGCATAAAGCATTCAATCCACCTATAAACACAACAATTTAATTAGAAAAACCCAAATTTGTGTAAAAACCCACGGCTATTCCAACAAGGAACCAATCAATGCACTACTCATAAGAAAGAAAATTACATTACACAAGCAAACCACCAACCTTTGTTTTGACTCTAAGACAAACTTACTTTGTTTAGATTTCCACAAGTTCTTGTCATTGCTAGCCTTTAAGTCTTCTCCCTCAAGCACTTGAAAATTTTCTCCCTCCTTCCTTTTTCTTTGTCTTCTTCTAGCCTTTAATAAACTCCTCTTGTTGTATTGACTTTGGGCTTTTGGATTCTTCAATCTCTCATTAATGATTTGCTGCAACTTCTTTTTGAAATATATATGTGAAATCTCTTCTTTAGTTATGGAATAGCTTCATGAATTCACCATTGATCTTCTCTTCAAATTCTATGTGAATTTTGAAGGAAAAAATAAGCAAAGGTCTCTCCCTTCTTCTCTAATTTTTTCTAGGTTTTCCTCTCTTCAAATTCGTCATTTCTTAGCCTTTATATAGGTCTCTAAAATGATTTTGGTCATTGACTTCAACAAGGAAATAATTTCAATTTGGAATGCCTTATTTAGGGCAACTAAATTAAACTATTAGTGATCAATCGTTTCATACAATGATAGATTGTTCAATGTTTTTTGAACACATGATACCTTGAGCATTTGATCGGTCTATGAAGCGATCAATCGATAAACTCTTAGCTTATTTTTACACAGGGCTGATTCAGGTGTTTATCGATCATTTTCTTCTTCATATTGTCTAGCAATTGATTAATGTACACTATATTTATAGTTTTCTCATGCTTAGTCTAAAACCTCTGAAGTCACTTCTGAAACTTCTCCAAGTAATTTTGGTATGCAAATGTGATATTAATAAGCTTAAAAAACTATTAACATCTTTTAGTCTTATATATTAAGCCATAAGAACATGTTTGCTCCTATTTTTAAAGTCTATCAATTCTAAATATGACTCAACCACAACTACATCTAATTAGATTCTAAGACTAAATACATACTCAAGGTTTCTAACATAATTTTGAAAAATAAATTAGCCATTTAACCTAACATATGACACATGTTTGCATAGATGCTATGCTTTGTGAGGTGGTGTTAGTTGTTAGGAAAAACTACATCTGAATCCAATCTTATTAGAAGTAACATTAGAGATATTGTCCAATGAGTAGTAGGCAACTAATATCTAACGGTGTTGGATAAATCCAAAAAATATTAATTAATTATTTTATTGTTTTAGAAACTCTTCTCTTCAGGGTGGAGAGGTTCCATTGTTGTTTAGTTGGTTGCAGGTTCTCAGATGTGGACTGGTAGGACCAAAATTGACGAGTGCGAAGTTTAGTTCTTTGTATATGCAATTCTAATAAGTAATTATATCTTTAGTGTGAGAGCCAACTTGATTATTTATCTGCACACTTCCACTACCTCTCCAAGAAACCTAACATTGCTCAAGTGCCGTTTCGCTTAACTACATCAAAGACCTAACATATATTGCTTTCAAGACATGTGCCCATATGTGACACTAGCTTTCCTCATCCGCAAAGCTAATTAATCCGGGCATTATGTTGATGATTTGAAGATGATGATGATACTAATGATAATAATAATAATAGAGAGTCGATAATGATGGGTTTATGTAGCAAAAGCATGCCGAGATTAAATCAAAAGGCTCACCGGGTCCAATTGAGTGAACCCTACCATGATACAAAAGAAAGAAGAAGAAAAAGGATGTGTGTGTTGTGGGGCCATCTAAATCTCCATGTGGGTCCCACCGATGAGCTGAACTTGGACCAAACTATCTTATGGCCTATTTTGTCGCGTGTAGCATCGTGTTCGAGGATAAAGCGTAACGTTTCGGGCCGTTATGAAGAATCTTCGTCCTTAAAAGTGGTTTAAACTTTAGAACGTGGCTATTTTACCCCTATTTTTTCTCTGTGTTCCCCATTGCTCTCTTACCCTACCATCTTTTATTAAAATCTCCCACATCCCCCATTTTTACCCCACTTTCCTTCTTCACCAATTCCTTTTTCTTCTCTGGCGCCGACATCAACACTGGCAACCTTTTCTCGCCATTTTAGCAGTGGCCGACTAGATGGCCGCGGCCGCTAGAAGTGCATCTAGTGGTCGTGGTCACCGCGGCCTGCCAAATCTGGCCAGCGCGCGGCCGTTGGTCGTGACCTACAGAGGCCACGGCTGCTGGTCGCGACCCATAGAGGCCTCGGCCGTTGGATGCGACCAGCAGCCACGCACTGGCCACGGCCGTTGCAGGTCACGACCAGCGGCCGCTAGTCGAGGCCGCTGTGGCCGGTTCTGGCTATTGCCTGTCACGAGGTAGCGAAGCGGACTACCTGTGACACGAGCTGGGGCGCACACACATGGGAAAGTGTTGTATACGAGGTGTGCATGCGTTGTGGGAACTGCCCTTAGTGTTGCATATCATGTGTGTAGGCGTTGCGGGGAAGGCCCGCAACGTTGCGCAACATGTGTGTGCAATGTTGTGCAGAAAGCACGCAACAATGCGCACACATAGTTGGCTATGTTGGGACACATAGCAGACTAGCACATATTTGGATACTTAAGATGTCCCCTCCCCCTATATAGTGTTAGAGTGTCCTTGGGAGTGATTTCAGGTTGTTTGGCCAAGTTTGGTCCAACCATGACCGTACAACCACTTTGGCTGCTACTCTAGCAATATGGGAAAAATCTCTTATGCTATATAGGGAGGGACATGGTGAGCTTCATGGACAAAGCTGTTGGCATGATGCCTAGCCTTGCAACAGGTTGTCTCGGATGGCAACGAAGGCTTGTTGCCTTGCTAGCTATCATGCCAGGAGCCCATCTGCTAGGGGGATGGGGCTCTCCGACTCATTGGGCGGCTGTCCGGCCTTATAACCGTGTTGGATACAAAGACCCTTGCATGCACTTGGCTGAGATGGATTGTTCGGATGTCCAAGATGCCTAGGTTAGATCAGTGCATCTCAAGGAGGTGTCCCTCTCCGGACAGCCCGCTTGGGAGGATGTCCTAGCACGTTCGCACGTTCGCCTTGGGAAGGGTTTGTTGCTTAGTTTTGTGGACTGGACGCTTGGTCGAAGAGCACGAGGCCATGACCTTGACGAAGAATGACTTACTCGCTTGGCTATTTGGCCTTGCGAGTGCCACATGGTTGGCGTTCCTCGGGCGCCCCCGTGACAAGCCGCTAGAGTTGATGCCTGAGGAGAAGGGAAAGAGGGTGGGGTTTATGTATTAGGGGAACTATGGGTAAAAGGGATGGGGGAGATAGGGAGAAAGAAGGTAAAAAAAAAAACATAAAATTTCTTTTGTTTGGGGGATACAAGGAAAAAAACGTGGTCTAAATAGCGATGTTCTAAACTTTAAACAATACGTATTACCATATCCTTCTCTTGCACTCTGCTGTGTTATGTAGTCTAAACTCTGTATCATCCTCATCATAAACAACAATAAAACCTTCTTTCATTTAGATGGATGTAAGATAATAAAGCACACTGATTAATAAAGCACTATATTAGTAATGGCACCCTTATTAATGTGGGACGGAGGGAGTAATTCTCAACTGAAAAACTGTTGATGCAAATCAGCTCACCAAAATGACTATGGTGGTGGAATTCGTCACCCGAAGGCTGAAATTAAGAAATCTATGTTTTTTTTATTTCATTCCATTCGACCAACCACAAGTTGTCTCTCGCCGAGTTCCACCCAAGCTAAAACAACAATGTCTTCCACCCCCCTTCCTTATATTAACCATTAAGAGACAGCCTTAGGGTCCATTTGTTTGGTCTAAATCTGAATTTGAAAAGCCAACTGAAAATTCTAAAAAGCCCACAATCTGAATTTCACACTGAATTTGAATCTAAATCAGATATGAATATAAATCTAAATACATTCAATTTTTTAAAAATTTAAAATAAATAGTTTTTAAATTTGTACTAAAAAGCTTTTTTAGTAAAGATCATATGTATAGAAAAGTTCAAATTAACTATTTCCTTGAGTCAAATCCACATTACTGTGGTGTTCGTAGTTGACACTCAAACCAAATAAAAAATTGTTTTTATTATTTATTTCATTAAATATCATTAATATTATCTCAAAAAATAGATTTTTTTGTGTTTGTTCACCTTTTTTCACAATCGTAACATGGATTGGGGTTTATATAGGCCCATGATGTAGGAAGAGTTTTTTATACTCCTCTCTGACAATGAACCAATATAAATATGAGCCGTAGATATATAAGATGGGCATGCATACACTAGTGTACATTAGCGTATCACTTATGCTAACGTGTACACTGTCGATCTCGTAGATAAACACCTCTCATACATAGCTTACACTGGGCTCATTGTCACTGAGGAACATAAAATTGTGGCGGCCGTCTTTTTTTTTAATTAATTTATTTATTTTTATATTGTCATAATGTTCGACACGCTCCGCCAACACATGTGCGTCCGACACATGACGGCCGTCAATGCGGATCGCAGTCACATATGCCTTATATTAATCATAGGCATACCACGGAGTTATAGCACAGCAAAATATTAATAATAACATATTTCACAAAAACCATGGACTTAGGTTCGTAGAGTTTGAAGTTTTACAAGCATTACAAGTCTTCGGGCACATCATGCCCTTAATTTGCAGTCATATAAATATTACATATTTTCCAAAATCAGAAAGCAGAGAAATATCTGGGACACTATACGTCCTTCACCTTCGCCCTCGCTGCATTACCTGCAGAATCTGGGGGTGGGTGAGTATTTTAAAATACTCAGCAGGTTGATTTAAAATCTAATAGAGATGCTAAGCAGAAATCTCTTTGAAAACCCTACAACACTTTCTTTAAAAACCTTTATCACGATAAATTATGCATAAAACAACCGGTTCCAAATCACAACAAAACCACAAGCCGCGACACCCTACGGCCTACCCTCGGCGCTCATGAGGCAAACGAGGGCCACTTAGGGACAGAGCTTTCCCACGATGCTCTACCCTATGCGCGCCACTTGCCGATTTATTTTTCTCGGCGGGCATCATCACTCTATGATTATTCCGGGTTCTTAAGCCCATGAATTAATCTTCACATCGTTCAAAACATAGCAATATTCATGCTAAAACAGTTCATCACATAATATGTCTCGCATAAATCAATCACATAAGCTTAATCATGTTAAATCATACGTAAAGAAGTTATACTAAGCACACGTTTAGAGTTTAAAGTCCCCTACCTTAACCCTTGGTTACAAATTTGTAATAGTAAAAGCCTCGAATAAAGAAACTGACCCCACCACAGCGTCCAGAACATTTAATTCAGTAGGAAACGCCTTTTGAATCGCTTGATTCAGACTTAAAATGAATGAGAAATGAAGAACAGAAGTTTCTGAACGTGGGAGAGAAATGGGAAAACGTGGGAGAGAATTCTCTTCTTTCTTTCTGGATGTCAAGGATGCTATTTATAGAAGAATTAGATAGATGTGAGGTTGACACATGTCAATCCTATCTGCTTGCATCATTAATCCTATCAACTGTCAATCATATCCGCTTTGTCAGCAATCCTATCCACTATCAATCCTATCCGCTTTGTCAGCATGCCTATCTACTATCAATCCTATCCGCTTTGTTAGCAATCCTATCTAGAAAGATATTATTTTATTCAAATAATATCCTAACCTCAAAACGCGATAACTTCCAACCTTGACATTGGAATTGCACGTTCTTATTACCGATAGACTCATGTCTACGAGCCCTTTGAAATAAGACCATCCATAGGTAGGTTATCCCATACTTTTGTGTAGGTCCCGCCCATATGGCACACTTCCCGGGGCTGTAGCATTTGCTCCCGACCTCCGTTTTGTGCGTTCTTCGATTCGTTACACTTGTTACTACAAGCTCTACCCGGATACGGGGATTTCACCTAAAAACCCTTAACACTGATCTTAAATTACCAAATTACCCTTAACCCCCGGGTTAAGCATAACCGCCATGCGACGTGCGACGGACACGCAGACGGCCGCGATTGTGCACCATTTCTATGGCGCAGCGGCTCGGCTATGCTTGGCTTGCTGACATCAACTATTTTGTCTTTTCTTGAATTTTTTCAAAACATGATAACTTTTTATCCCAAAGTCGGAATTGCACGATCTTGGTATCGATGGACTCGTATCTACGAGCCCTTCAAAACTAGACCCCACATGGGTAGGTTATCTTGAACTTTTAAAGTGGGTCCTGCCCATGTGGCTCGCTTCCTGAGGTCGTAACTTTCGTTCCCGATCTCTGTTTTGAGTGTTCTTGGATGTGTTGTGCTCGTCACTTCGAGCTATACGAGGATTTTACCTAATGAAACCCCCCTAACACTAATCTTAAATTACTAAATTACCCTTAACCCCCTGGGTTAAGCATTACCAGAAAACGGGTCGTTACACCTAGCCCATACCATGGTCCAACAGCTCATAGCGGACAAATGCACTGATTTAAGAACTAATTTAGTGGCTGAATTCAGTCCTAAACAAATGCACTAAAAAGTCACTTAAAAGTTGGCTTTTCAGTAGCTTATTTAGTTTAGGTCTGAATTAGACCAAACAAATGGACCCTTAAGTCTTTTAATGAAAGAAAAAAAACTTATACTAAATAATACAAGAATGTTCATACAATAGGATCAATTAGTCCCCATTTTAAGGGGACCCCATAACATGTACTAAGAGCTAGATATTGTTCCTACTGTTGTAATAGACATCACTTCGCGGGCTTACAACAGATTCTGTGTGTTGAACGGGAGGAGGCACATCCTTCATGGAGAAATTGGAGATCATCCAAAGCCATTTGAGGTGTATCTAAGAGGTCCAACATCTCTTTTGAGGGTAGCTTATCATCATCTTCGTCTCTTTGAGGTGTTGGAGTTCTAGTGGCCATCTCGTTACAATGATCCCCAGCCGTTTGAGGTTTTGTACTTGCAAGTGGTAGTTCTTCATTTAAATAGAACATGATCTCTTCCAAAGGTATCCTGTCATCATCTTCTTCTTCATTTAAATAGAACATGATCTCTTCCAAAGGTATCCTGTCATCATCTTCGTCGTGTGCAGAGGGTGACTCTTCAATCGCATTATCTAATCTCTTCCCTGCCTGAATCTGGCCATCCTCCGTGCCATTCTGATATTCTTCGTCCCTTTGAGGTGTTGGAGTACTTGTGGCCGTCTCACTACAAATATCCATGGCCATTTTAGGTGTTGTACTTGTAAGTGGTGGTTCTTTTTCATCTAAAATGGCCATCAACAGTTCATAGGGTATCACGAGGCCATCATCTTCAACGACAGCAGGGGATGACTCATCAATTGCATTATATGATGCCTGAATCTGACCATCCTCCATATCAGTCTGATATTCTTCGTTGGCAATTGGCCGCCTCCACCATTCACCTTGACGAGTGATTCTATGTCTGACTTTGCAAGCCGCTAGCGATTGGAAGTCCTCTTGATTCTGCAAATGCATTGAAAACATGAAATATCTAACCTTATGCATGTAATGAGGAAGATAACATATGGAGTAAAGCATTGAGAAGTGTCAAGGGATCATATTACTACTTACATTGTATTTTAGTGTGAATTCTTGCATAACCCAATCCGTCTTTTGTCCCCTACCATCAATTTTCAAGTAATATGCGAAGGCACTCTTCTCACCTAGAAGAGTATTATCATCCTTATACACTTTTTGGCATCCCGTCATCTTCCAGTATCCGTTTCCCGCAACTCTACTTGCATTCTTACCCATGCCTCGGGTTGCTTTTGGCTGCCTCGTAGCGAAATAGTACTTCTCATCCATTTTTGCATCAGGTGCATCAGCTCCTGAAAAAACTTTTTAATCATCAAGAATCCTATCAGCACAAACTAAACAAAACTTATATTTATATTAAAAGCATAGCTTTCTTATATTTTCAAAATTTTAAACTTTGACAAAATATCATTCAAATGTACTACAGTTACACCATTCAACAAGCCATGGATATTTCTAGACAACTATTAATGAAACAAATTAAGCACATGATGTCTAAAGTACTTTTAATGATAAAATAAACATACCTGTGAGGCGCCAGTGCTCCATATTATAAACGTCACCATCCTTAATTTCCTCTGATGGGAGAGTAAGATCCCAGATCTTGTTGAACAGATAAACATTGAGTATTTCACGATGGGTGGGGATAAACCTATACCCAATTGGAGGGTTGGGGAACACAGGAGCACCACCCTCATCAATATGATCACTTTCTACTGCATTAGCATCTGGAGCAGTCTTGATTCTACAAATAACGTGTGGATGGAACTGCTGCAAAATTAATAAAGGTACGTAAAACATGATTCAGTTAATGTATAGGAAGAAGACACCAATTTTTTTCTTTTCTTTTTTGGTAAACATCCAACAATAGATTACATGTACATTCCAAGAATCAAGATTACTTAACTCCACAAAAAAAAAAAAAGATTTTCACGCATGCATGGATACTGAAATAGCCCTAGATAATAAAACAGTCTAACGAACCTGTGGGCTTGATACCAATTGATACTCATCCATCAGCCAATGTGTTTTTCCTTTCTTTTTTCCTTCTGCACAAGTATTCCCTCTTGATTTTGCACGCAAGTAGTCTTCGTTTGTATAATGATATGCAAAAGCTCTCTTCTCGCCCACCAGCTTTCCTTGACTATCAACTATCTTGTTGATCTTCTGAGTTGCACTCCAGTACCCATGGCCTGCTCGCCGGTCAGACCTCCTCCCACCCACATGCTTCTCCGTCCTATCGCTAAAGAAATATCGGCAGCCCAAAATATTAGAATCAACGCCGGTGGCACCTGACATGGTATATATGACTCGCCTATTAAAATCTAACATCAGCATGTAACAGACACCTGTGTCCCTACATGCATAAGAAAACGTAAGAACATATACTACAACAAAATAGGGTATTAGTGACGCTCAAAAACGTCGCTAATACCTTACAAAGCATCGCTAAAGGTTATTTGCGATGCTTATTAACCGTCGCAAATAAACCAGTCGTTAATACTTAATAATGATAGAAAAATTATTGCGTCGCTAATAGTACATTTAGCGACACTGTAATAATCAGCGATTCTGCTCTAGAAATGTGTCAGATATGGGAAAAAGGATAGCATTAACACGAGCTTCTTTATATTCAATCCCTACCCAGAGAATGCTCTAAATGTGAAATAATGTAACATATCTAATCCAGAAAACCGCCCCAAAAAAGTAAATGGTCAAGCAAATAAGTCTTAGTTGTGATTCTAGACACATGCATAGTGAAACACAAGCTAAAACTTACGATATGCCTCAAGCAAGGCAGTGCAGCAGGATGCCGGAACCGGTGAGGAAGGTAATTCACAAAGCATATGCTGCAAAACCAAAAATGATTGCAATCAATTAACACAGCAATGCTGGAGAGTAGAGTTGGATAACAGTAACACAAGATTATACTTGTCATAAATGAAAGTTTTATACCTTAACACAATCGCCAACAACATGGGCATCTTTATCAGCACCAAACTCTGTCTTGCCTGAGAACAACATAAAATATTGATTTCAAGATAGAATCAACATAAAAACAAAGTATTTTATGCCAATTACTACCAACAATACTTTTACACAAATGTACAAATAATATTGAATGAAATAGGACAATCTAACAAGGTCTAAAATAGAACCTTGCTCATATTCTTGCACTCTATGTTCAAGCCCTTCAACATTAGTAGACCGCCGCAAAATACCTTCTACCTTTATTCCTGTTACAAAAGACACAACAAAAATCAGACACTTAAATAGATTCCTAAAAGACAATGTTATCTAGATGGACAGATCATAGAAAAGATAGATTTCAAAAACAACAACTTTTTAAAAGTAGTCATCAAAGTAAAAAAGTGGCCAGTATGGTTGGTTGGACCGAATTGGACTACCAATTCAAACCCCATAAGAGTTGAGAAAAACATGAGTTTACTTGGACTGAACCTATTGTCACTTAACGGAATTACAAGTCTATAGCCACCTTGTTTAACAAAAGTCAGCAATTAGGTAATATTTAAACACAATCAACAACTGCCAGTTGTATCAAAAATTTATTGTGTAAAAATAGGTTCATATATGATACACGTCAAATTACCATCTAATGTTGGGTGATGTTGTCCCAATAAGAAATTCTTGTTGCTCATTATTAAAAAAAGGTAGAAAATTAAGCCACTCACAAAATCCTGGTTGTCAACTAAGACCAGCGGTGGTGCTGAAAAGAGTCACAAGTACCTTCGGATATATTCCACGAGTATTCTTTGGGCAGTCTTTGCTCAAGTGTCCATGCTCATTGGAGATGAAACAAGTGGCAGATTTAGTACCCCCTACAGTCACAAAATACCATCACAATAAATTAAGGTCAAAAAATTCTATCATTCACGAAAAATTTTAACTGGGCCAGTTATATTACATATATAACCCTGACATTAAGATAAGAGAACCAGAACAAAAATATAAAAGAATAAAAATAAAAGTTAAAAAGTTAAATTCAACTTGATTATATATCTTTCAATGCAGCAATCTTTGTGTCGGTTTCCTGGCCACAGATACTGAGGCTAAAATGGTTTGGTCCTTTTTTTTTCCAGTAGTGCCAGTAAAGCAAAACTCTAAATATGTTTACTCAGTTGAAATCATAATTACCAGCAAATTCTCCTCATCTCTGCACATCCCATTTTCCCAAATATCCCACGCAAAACTTTACCATGAAATCCTTTTTCTCATGCAAATTTTAACTGAAATCAAATATCCCATCCCCCTTCCCTTTTCCCATTCTGTTTCCTTTTCCTAATTCGCAACTTTGGTTGCAACTGTTTAGAAAGCTCACAGAATGCCATCACACAAATTAAGATAGGTCGGGCAATGATTTAGGTGATGTTTCAGAAAAATAAAAGAAGAAAATGAAACTTAGGTTTGATTAGCTATTCTAAGAGAATTTCGTATGTAACTATAGTTACCATGTCCTAATAAGTTAATTTGAGCAATAATTCCAGTTAGAGTGTTAAAAATAAAAAAAATGATAACTTCGTCACATATGCCATGTTAAATTTTTCTTTCAATATTTATTATCAGCAACCTTGGGAAAAATTTATAACACCTTTTTTGTGTTTTAAATTCTAAAAAGCAGTTTTGTCTAAACAAAAGTGTAGATGGTTTGGCAAGGGTATTTGCACAGTACCATGCACCAGTAAACAGTAACCAGCAACCACCATACATATGTTGTCTTTTTATTAGATAGACTTGAGATCCATATAATTATGAAGTGTGTTTCTTAATCCTTCTCCCAACATTTCTTTCAAGTACCAAAATTTAATTGAATTGTAACTCGTCAAACACCAATCATCAAGCCCTCATTTCGTCATAGTTTATATTACTTCCTCACCATTTAGTAGTCACAAACCATCACTTCACGCAACTCAACATTATTTATGGTGGTTCTACTAGATACCTACATCCTCTCATTGGCTCCATTATAAGCTTCTATTTTCGTAGTTATTCAGCCAAATATTAAAGTTATGTATTAAAATCTACTAAGTGAATCAAAAGTAAATAGTTAACCATGATAACACAAACATGGCAGAAGAATTACCATCTTGCATCCCATCAACAGGTTTATCATTAATAATGTTGCTAAAACTTTCATCTCCACCCTTCATTGAAGACATAGGTTCTCCATGATGCTCCCACTGAGTGTAATAGATGTCCATTCCATTGACCAACAAATGTTCTTCAACCCCGCTAATATGTTTATAGTATCTATTAACGCATTTCCTACATGGACACCTACATCTGTTGGCGTTATTTGTATGTAGACTTGCCATATCAATAATCTTTTTAATTCCTTCAATGTATGACAACGAATACCTATTTGGTAGAATCATCCAACTTTTATCCATAGCAATCTACAATTAGCCAACTAAATCATAACTAAAGATAATTGTAACTATTTTTCATGACATAAAAAAAATTGACACATTCATGATGCCCAAAATAATTAGAAGCTTTGCCCAATTACTTGCACATCTTACTGTAGCCAATAACAGTCACATTATAGTGAAAGGAGTTTCAGAAACAAGAAATAGACATAGAAAAAAAAATTACTTATGTTCCTTTTGCCTAGGATGTTTGTCCTCTACCCTCACTACAAAAAAAAAACTTCTAGTGGGGGTTTTAAAACCCCCGCTAAAAAGCTCAAAACCGCCGCTAAAGCATTTTAGTGGGGGGTATATATGAGTGTAAAAAACCGCCGCTAAAGCATTTTAGCGGGGGGTCTATATGAGTGTGAAATCCTTTTAGCGGCTATTTGAAAAACCTCCGCTAAAAATCAAAACCGCCACTACAAATAATTTTTTATTTTCTAAAATTTTAATTAAAATTTCTTTTCTCACTTGTACATTTATGTATTCTCAAACATACTATGCTTCAAATTGCACATTACATATAACTATAAGTTAACGCTTTAATAATAACATAAAAGATTTTAAAATAACAAAATTATTTAAATCAAATACGTAATACAATAAGTATTGAAAAAGAAGCTTGCAAATACAACAGTTCCAAATATTTACAATGTCTAAGTACTAATGACAAGATTATTTAATATAAAGAAGAAGAAAAATTCTTTGCTAAGACTTAGATTCGTCGGCGCAACTTGTCAATTTAAAATCATTCACCATTAGCCTACACAAAAATGAAATAAAACAAAATTAGCTTATAAAATTGTTAAACTAATAAAAAAATATAATTATACTTTACAACTACTTTGCATGCTTTTACCTGACTCATTTGAGACTGAAAGAAACTCATCATTTGATCCATCTTTGATAATAATTCTACTTGTTGATATTTAAGTTGCCCTATTTCCTCCTTGTACTTCGTGCTCTCATCTTTTAGCTTTAAATTGTCCTCTTCAATATTTGACAATTTTTCTTTCATCGAATTATATTCAGCTACTGAGGAAGATCTTGTATGCTTAGCTGATGCCCCCCATAAACTAGATGGAGTTACTCCGTGACCAAAACCCCGAACACGTCCTGGTTTCTCAGCTCCCATGGCAATAGAAAATATATCATTTGGTGAAGGAAGTGGTGCCTCCTGAAGACAATCTTTTTCTATGCGAGCCTCAATTTCTTTCTACAATTCATGAATTATTTTAGTTCATAATATTATGTTTGAAGGTCTATATATAAATAAAATGACACATATATAATGGTTAAAAAAATTAGTCCAAGTGTTGAAAATGTTTAACTTACAATCTTATTTTCTGCATCTTTGTTGACATATTTGCCATCCTTTTTTGTACGTGTTAAAATAAAAAGATCCCATCGTGGGATTGGGACATCAGTTTTCCGTTTCAATTGCTTCAAACATAAATAAATGAAATACAAAATTTTAGACTAATTAATAAAAAGAAAAGTACAAAATAAATAAAGTATACATGTAATAAAAAATTTGACAATTACCTCCTCAAACTGTATTTGCTTAAAGCTTTTAGTTCCAGTCGTGTGGTGGAATGTTTGTTTTGCACGATTACTTTTATTAGTAGTACTCCTTACCTATATTAATTCATTTTGGTTTTGTTTACTTATAACACAACAATAAATTTAAATTGAAGATCATTACGATTCACTATTATAGAGTTTACCTTTGCTTCTTCTGATTCCCAATAACTCAAAAGAGTTTTCCATTGATCTTTATCCACTTCAATAGGTGTCTCAATGTTTGCACGTGTGTCTTCAGGCTGAGTATCATAATATTTAGTTTTCAACCTACTCCTGAAGTCAACCCATTTCTTATTTAAAGAGGACATAGCATATTTTTTTGCATCAGATACAACGTCCTCATCAAATTTAAAATACTTCTGCATCACACAAGAATTACCAGAATAACATTAGACTTGGCCTCATGTTTAAGTTGATTTTATTTATAAGATATAGATAAATTTAACATCAATTAGTGAGTGACCTAAAACATTACTAATACCCAAAAATCTAAATCTTCATAATCTATTACATAATAATATTCTATTTAGTTCACAACAAATAAAAAGTAAAAGGATAATGCTTACCAAAACTTCTTCCCACCCTTTGTCTTTGTTATCTTTAGGCATTAATTTCCATGTAGCGACATCTATAGGAAATTTAGATCGATCCCTTGCCAAAGGACCCACAAACCGGGTAAACCATCCAGCATGATCTCCATAGGGTTGGCCCTTATCAAACATCACATGATATTTATCTCCATTTCCTTTCAATAAAAATTTACACGTTGTGGGTCCTCTTCCCTTCTTCCTTGGTGGTGACGAAACATCATTATCATGAAACATATACTGGTCATCCATATGCACCTTCTCATAATAGGAACAAAAAACAGTAAATGACATTAGTAAATTGTTGCTCAAAGTACAAGTTTTAAATGTGCACGGAAAACTCTTGCACAAGAGAACATATCATTCACTAAAACTTAAAATAGGTTATTCAAAATTATAGAACAACAAGATCAATCACTAACATAAAATAGGTTATACATGGCATATAAATCCTTAATTGTCCATAACATGACATCTTGGCAATAAAATAGCATAAAACGAGCTACTCATATTTGGCGTCAAACTATTGCTAGTTAACAACCGACAATTCAGACCTAATTCTATAAAGTCAACCATAACTTTTAATAAGAAGCATCAATTGTGAAAATAAATAACTAAATAAGTGCTCCAAGATGACAGTTCAGACCTCTGAAATGCTTCAAAAGTGCTAAAGTTTTGGTGAAATCTCCCAGCTCTGAACAGTGGAACAAGCAGGATGTGTTTTTCTTATTTGCAAGTCCAAACAACAACCCTAGTAAGAAACCTGACTTCACAAAAGCTTTAATCCACCTGTTACATCATCAACCATATCAGCAAGTCATGTACAAATGCATAGAAAAGTTTTACCATCAGTAGCCTCATTTATACTCTCTTAAAGTTTATACAACTTTTCTGAACTTTCTTAAAGATGTTGCAGCTCTTCTAAGGTTATAACCAACTCATGGCTTATGATATCAGAAGGGCCACCAGGATACCAATTACCAAAGGCCAAAGATCGGCTTAAAAATCTTTGAGCTTGGGGTAATGACATAGCTAGTGAGGTTATAACTAAGTCACATTTATTGCTGGTTGAAAAAACAATCGGCTTAAAAAATGGAAATAGGTTTGGCGTCGCTAGTTAACAACTTGGCAATAAAGCAGCATAAAACTAGTAGCAGCCAGCAAGACCTGAAAAGAATACTGAATTATGGTCTGTGTCAAAAAAGCATAACTGAAAATGTGCAGATCTTGTGTCCAGAAACAATTTTTGTCAGATGTTCTACTGTGTGAAATTCACAGAAACAATTTCTTCAAAAATTTAAAAGAATTTAAGTACAACCTTGAAAAGGCTTTTGCAGGAGTAGGGGCACTTCAGAAAAGGCTTTTGCAGTTTGCACCAAAAAAGATAAGGCTAACACGGTAGTTCAGTCTGCCTGCATTAAATAAGCAGTTCAGTCTGCCTTTATTATATAGTAGCTCAAAAAGAAAATAAAAAAAACTAAGGCTTTCATAGTTTGCAAAGTTCTCTCTATTGCATTATTTCTGATTCAGGTTCTTCTAGCATCTATATTTATTAATCTATGGAAAGAAATACCAGTAAACTGAAGAAAAAATGAGTGTCTGGCAAACCAAAACCCCGCTATCCTATTTCATCTTTGGATGAAACATCCCCTGCCATACTGCTACATCCGAATGAAAAGCATGCATGACCAATCTTACTCTGCAGCAGCTGAGATCATGCGGCTCACAACTGCAACAAAAAATTCAGTCAGATCAAGAGAAGAAGCTGTGGCCATAATATGCATAGATCAGGTTAATCACAAGTTTCTTTTATATTAGAAAAATTGAAAGTTCAAGCAGAGCAAGCTAGACTTGAGTAATTGAAAGTAAAAAAAGTAAAGATAGTGGCTTCCTTTATATTGGATGGTAAATCAAACAACTTAAATAAAATCATAGCATTTATTAGGTGAAACTTCAGAGAGCAGATCAGATTGATGATAAATGTTCAACCATAAATGACAACCTTTCTAGCCCCCCAAAAAAAAAACTGTACGATTTTTAATAACCTAACAAGAAATAAAATGCTTTTCAGAGGAGAGAAAGCCAAAATGAAATTATCAGTTGACAGATCATTACAAAAAAATTGTACATCGTCATCTTCTGCTTGTCATTCTAACTGATCAAGCTGTGCCATCTCACTTCACAACTGAATTTTACTTGTTTCCAGTAAGTAACCAGATTAATAACCAAAAAACTACACCGACCAGTAACTCAAGATAGTTTGATAAAATTATTGACATGCTTTATGAGAACATTACAGTAATAACAAATTTCCTAACAACAATCATCATCTAGGTACTGTTTCACTTTTGATCAAGAGTTTAATGCAAAATCAAGCCGATGACGATATGGTAAGGCTATCTACCCAACCTGAGAATTAAATGATGGGCCTTTTGAACATGGTGAAATGGGTTAAGCTAACTTGCAAAAGACAAAAGCTCCAGGATTCGGATAGGGCAAAATCCACATTCAAGTCAGAAATCTTGTTGCAGAGTTTAAGCTTAAGCCGGATAAAAAGAAGAGGAGTCTAGGCATAAACATGTACCAGCCATTCCCTGTATTTTACTGTCAAGTTCACCACAGTTAACAATCTTCACTGGAACAATGGGCCTGGCATGATCAATTTCAACACATTCTTTGCTTAAGTGTTAAATAATTATCCTTAAACATACAATAAAATATATAACCAGTAATTAATAAGACAATTTACAGGAACCATCACATGACACTCATCGCGATCCATTATAGGAGCATAGGTATTTTAAAAAAATTAAGTAAAGTCTTGACAACTTTTAGACTTATTATTCTATTCAGCTAGTGTGAGGAACAAGATAGAAATAGATAGTTTATATATCCATAACAAAAGAAAGTAAAGAACTGACAGTTTTTTTGGTCAAATAAGAAAAATTCCTGGATTTTTTTGTCACAACTTCGTAAATGACATGTTAACCTCAAAGCAGGGATAATTCTGAAGGAAACTTCATAAAAATTGAAATTTCAAGCAGAGCAAGCTAGACTTGAGTAAAGAAAGTAAAGAACTGACATATTTTTACCACAGATTTCTTTTCCAGGTTTATCTTACCGTTCTACTGCTTGTCCAGAAAACTTGCGAGATTTAATGATTCCAACAACCTAATCAAAGCAAAGAAAATGTAGGAAATAATAAATAAGACAATGAATTATAACAGTACAGTGAAAAATAGAGATGTTAAACAAAAGTGACAAATAAGCATGACCAGTATATAATAATTGTTATGAACATATAGTAAAATGCATGACCGGTATATAATAAGACAAATAAGCACAATTAAAAATATTAATGACTTGGAAAAGTTAATGATAGTGGCTTCTTTAAGATTGGATAGTAAATCAAACAACCTAATATAAAAGAAAAAGTTGAATAAAAATATCAGACTATTACAAGAGAAAAGAATTCAAAATTGTAATAAAAAACTGAATATTAAATTATTAATCATCATAATCAGTTTCATTATCATCTTCAAAAATTGATATGTCATCTCTTCGTGTGGCAACTTCTTCTGAAAATGTATTGACAGTGGCTCCCTCTGCATTTGGTCGCAACCAATTTTCAACTTCTATATCTTCGTCTTCAAAGTTGCCTGGAGGTTGCTGGCCAAACATCGCATCTATTGACACTTCCGAATCATCATCATCACCAATTTCTTTTGGCATTGTCTTCACAACAACATGCCAATCAGGTTCAATTGGATCTTCAACATAGAAAACTTGTATTGCCTGAGATGCAAATACATATGGCTCATCTGTCTCACTATGACCAGAAAACAACAATCTTGAAAAATTCACAAGTGTGAATCCATTCTCATCCGTCTTAATTCCTCTTCCTTGCGCTCTTATATCAACCCAATCGCATTTGAACAATACAAACCTAAAGTCATCGGAATATTTCAACTCAATTATATCAGTTACGCGACCATAATAAGTTAAGGGCGATGAAATAGGAGATTTATCCCTCGAGCTTGCATAACTTATAGTTTCTGCCGTAACTGCAATACCACTATTCTGAGTTTTAGCTCTCTTATCCTTATCTAATATACGAAATTTAAACCCAGATTTGGTTGTGTAGGCACTAAATCTATATGCAATAGGATGTGGGCCTTCCGCAAGTAAGTCAACTCCTTCTTCAATACTAATATTTGCCTTCACCTTTCGTCGAACCTACAATCATGGAAAAAAATAATAAAAATCACTTTATTTGTTGACTGAGCTAAACATGTGTGCCAACAAATGTTTGTTTTGTAACATATTTCTTGCTTTAACCAATCACTAAATTGTTCATTGTGCAATTTTTGAATATCACGAGGATTTGCTCTCCTATGTCTTAGTTTAAGAACACTAATATGTTGTCTGCACACATTTTATGTATATGTTACTATCAACTATTCATGTATTGAATATATGTGACATTAATTTCATCAAGAGTGTAGAACTAATGTCATGATTTGAAGTTCACCTTATATAAGGTCCAACAATGTCCTCATTATTGAATAACACATAACGATGTGTTTGCTCCAATTCAATTTTGCTTAGAAAGAATCTTGACCCACATGATGTATCTTCCCTTTTTGACCTTGGGGGTCGACTTAACCGTGTTTCAACATTGTCAAAATATCTTGAACAGAATGAAAGACATTCATCGGCAATATATGCTTCAGCAATAGACCCCTCTGGTTGAGCCCTATTACACACATACGACTTTAAAGTACACAAGTACCTACACATCTCAAATTTTGTTTCAAGTAAGTTATCACATAAATTTACTTTTTAATTATAATAATAAAATAAAAAAAATTGATTACCTTTCAATTGGGTACATCCATCGATAATGAACTGGTCCTCCTATAAGGGCCTCTGAAGCAAGATGTATAGGCAAATGCTCCATAACATTAAAAAATGCTGGAGGAAAGATTCTTTCTAGATGGCAAAGGACTACTCCAATATGTTGATCAATGCGTTTGAGGTCTTCCACATGACACTCTTTAGAGCATAATTCACGAAAGAAATTGCTCAACTCTATAAGTGCATATTTTACATTGTTGGGCAAAATTCTTCGAATGGCAAGAGGCAAAAAATGTTGCATAATGACATGAGAATCATGACTTTTAAGCCCAAAAATCTTACACTCTTTAACATTTACTCGCCTTGATATATTAGATGAGTAGCCATCAGGAGTCATCAAATTTTTCAAAACCCTACAAAACATTTGTTTCTCTACTTTGTTCATAGAATAACATGCAGGTGGTAAATACGCACTTCTACCCCCTGCTTGCCACTGTGGGTGTAGCTCTTTCCTCACTCTCATGTCTACTAAATCGAGACGCGCATTTAAGTTATCCTTTGATTTTTTTTCTAAATTTAATAAAGTCCGAAGTACATTGTCACATACGTTCTTCTCAATGTGCATCACATCCAAGTTATGCCTTATTAAATTATGCTCCCAGTAAGGTAACTCAAAAAAAATACTCTTCTTCCTCCAATTACTTTCTCCCGTGCCTACTCTCTTTCGCTTTTTCTCAACACCAAAGGTGTGTTCAATGCTTTTTAACTTATGCAATATACTTGACCCTGTCAGTGGAAACGGGGGTTCTCTATCTTCAATTGATCCATTAAAAGAGTACTTCTGCTTCCGAAATTTATGGTCTCTAGGTAAGAAACGACGATGTCCCATATAACAGCATTTTCTACTATTTTTCAAATATAATGAGCAAGTTTCCTCATGACATGAGGGACATGCTAGCTTCCCTTTTGTGCTCCAACCAGATAACATCGCGTACCCTGGGAAGTCACTTATAGTCCATAGAACAGCTGCATGCATTTGGAATATCTCTTTCTTCGATGAATCATATGTCTCCACACCAACATCCCATAATTCTTTTAATTCTTCAATCAACGGCCTAAGGAATATATCAATCTTATTACCAGGGTCATCTGGGATGAGCAATGATAACATAAAGTTTGGTTGTTTCATGCATAATGAAGGAGGTAAGTTATAAGGAACTAGAATTACAGGCCATGTGCTATGTGAAAGAGACAATGTCCTAAATGGGTTGAAGCCATCACTTGCTAGACCAAGTCTAACATTACGTGGCTATGAAGCAAATGCAGGATAGATAGAATCAAGATGTTTCCAAGCTAGAGAATCAGCTGGGTGTCTTAGGATCCCATCTCTCTTACGCTTCTCATCATGCCATCGCATATCACCTGCAATTTTGGATGACATATACAATCTCTGCAACCTTGGCTTTATGGGAAAATGACGAAGTATCTTTGCCGGGATCCTCCTTTTAGTACCATCTTCATCACCTTCTGAAGTCTTCCAACGAGGTGTCTCACATACATGACAAACATTTTGGCCAACCATGTCCTTCCAATATAACATGCAATTGTTTGGGCATGCATCAATCTTGTTGTACTCAAGTCCCAACATTGATATAATTTTCTTACATTGTCCAAATGTTTTAGGTAGGTTGTTATCTTTCGGATGTAGTTCATGTAACAAGTCAAGCAACATAGTGACTGACTTGTTACTCCATCCACCTAGACATTTAACATGCCATAGTCTAAGAACAAAAGATAGCTTTGTGAGTGTTGTATACCCCGGAATCACCTCACTCTCAACTTCTTCTACCAATTTAAAAAAGTTGGGTCGATGTTCCATGGGTATGTCATTTGTGCCACTATCAAAACTATCTACTGGATCTTCTTGAACTCCAAATGCATCATGCAACAGTGACCGCATATCATCGCCCGTGTCACGTAAATTGACTCCAGCATCCACCGAATTTACGTAGCTTGAACTACCTATTTGGCTAGATGAGTTCTCCCCATGATAAACCCATATGGTGTAGCTTTGTATAATACCATTACATATCAAGTGTTCAAAGGTTGTAACCCCATCTTGATATAACACATTGTTGCATTTATTACATGGGCATTTCAACTTCCCATTTATGCATGCCCCACGTTCTATGGCTAGTTCTATGAACCTTTTCACACCATCAATGTACTCAGAAGAAGCTCTAGACTTATTAATCCAACTCTTATCCATCAACTGCATTATTTACAAAATTGTATATACTAGTTTAGTAAAAAATAATAATACTAATACATGACCAAGAGAATAAGAAAGGAAGTGGACAAAAGTAGATCCTCCAATGGATCAGACATATGTACAATTCTAAGTCAAACTGCATACTATTCAACTTGGCTAGTACAATTTGTCCCAAGTTACTACAAAAAAGAAGAGCAAAAAGGGAGATAATACATGCATCCAAGTTTAAGCAAGTTGATGAACCAAATGAAGAACTCATGAGCTGTGAAAAAACTGCTGCCAATTATCAGCTGAAGCACATATAATAGCCTTCTATTCCTAGTTAGCCCAATATTACCAATTTCTACTGACATACTAAAGCAAGAACATTACAAGAATGATTAGAAGTATAAAGATATGCTTTAAGATTATGAAAATACAAAACCCACCTTGGTAGGCAATTCAGCTGTTCCTTGAATTTGGTCTGAGTGACACTTGAGGAATAAGCCAGTCGTGCAGCTAGTCGCACAGGAACTTTCACCTATAATATGTTACCATATCAATATGGATGATTCAAACTTAATGATTACAAGAGATCATTTAAGAGGAAAAACAAGAGCAACAAGGGTGAGAATACATGCATCCAAGTCTATGCAGGTTGATGAACTAAATGAAGAATTCACGAGCTATAAAAAAAATGCTAATTATCATATGAAGCACATATACAACATTTTTTTCACCATCTCTAGCAGCAAAAAACGGAAATTTGCATGCCCATCAAAGAGTCTCCTTATCCGGGGTAAGTCTACTAGTATATACATAAAGATACATAAATTGAGACACACATGCACATGTTTAATTATGTGTTCAACTTGATCACAAGAGTGGCAAAGCCGGTTTGAAGATGGAAGCACAGGATTTTGATCTAGTCTACAATCACATATATGCACTGACTTGATTTCTTTCACTTTGTTATCTTCAGTCCGATGTTCTACTGTGTAAGGTAATTCGTAGCAACATTTTTTTCCAAACAGAAAATTAAAACATCTGATATTGGTAGCAGAGAGGTGCACTTTTTTCAATCTGGTATGTACATGCAACCAGATTCATTTTTTACCATTGTACCCAGGAAAGTCATACACATACAAATCACCTGCAGTAAATAGCTTGGTCTATTTGTGGTGGAATTAGAAGCAATACTGTGGCAAGACTTCTGGGTTGGTCCCTCTTTTCAGTTCTGGGCTTGTATGTCTTGGAAACCAGTTTATTTCCTGGGTTGTCTTTAATTTTCCTTTAATGTTTATGTTGCTGATTAATGTACTTTAAGCAGTCAAGACTGCAATGACCACAAAGAAGGAAGGTGATGATATGACCCAAGAACCATCCATGCAAGTACCTTATTCTCTCTGCTGCAATCCCAATTTGAACCCTCTGTATATCCAGAGACCTTATTCAAAACAATAGAGAGGACCCTGTATATGATTTTTGCACATTTACTCAAAATTGTTTGGAAACCTGAGTTTGGGTTCCTAAATAAAGGTTTCTTGCAATTGCAAACAAAGATGAGCCATCCTAGCCGATCCTACTTGAAATTTGTAAATTGCTTCAATCATATTGTCCAGACATTATCACTTATTTGTTCCACAACTGAATTTAATTAGAGACAGTAAGTTAAACAGACTACATTCCTAGCATAAGCCAGCATGGTACTTAAATCGATGTATCCACTATCCACCACTTATCTAGCAATCTAAGCCTATAGGTTGCTCAGTCATTTCACAAAAATCCACTGTTTCATTTTACTGACCCCACTAGTTTGAAAAGTGCAGGCGCTGGATTCACACACCAGAAAATATCAACTAAATGCAGCAATTCATGCTCATTTGAACTACCATAATTATAAGCTGGAAATAGAAAAGCAAGAATGACAAAATAGTTTACAGTTTACAACACTCAAAACAGCAGTTCATGTTCAATATACTTACAATGTATGTAGGTTGGATTAGCAAGACACTGAACAAACTCTAATTCAAGGAGAAATTGCTGCCGCCCATCATCTGGATCCTTGTATATGTTTTTTCTGGCTGGATGAAAAAAATAATGGACATTAAAATCAGAGTTTTAGTTTTATCCGGTTCAAATGATTTTCACATTAAGGGTGATTCTGAGGTCTGGTAAAGATGATCCCAGCTCATAAAGGACTAAGCTAAAAAAATACAGTGAAAAATAGAGATGTTAAACAAAAGTTAATTGTCAAAAGAAGACCATTTTATTTGCTTAGGTATTAAATAATTGTTCTAAACATATAGTAAAATGCATAACCAGTAATTAATAAAACAAAGTGCAATGTTGATGTACTGACAAAGTGCTTCACTGTTTCACACATTTTGTCAAACATCTGATATGCTATTTTACATTGGCTTTGTATGTACGCATTGACACTCGGGTGATTTGAAGACAAAGAGAGAGGAACGTTCACTTATAAAAGCAAGTACATAAGTCCCAGCCATCCAAATTAAAAAGTATTATTCAAATTTGACCACTTAATCAGATAATTTAATATTCCACAAAAATAAAAAACTTGTGGCTCATCAGCCTTCCAGACTTGTGAACCAAAAGTTCACCAGTTAAAGCAGGAGACACAGACGAGTAAGGATAAGTAGGCAAATGATTAATCAATCTACTAATATCAGCAAAAAAAGATCAGCTTCAATAACTTGTCAATCATATAAAAACTTAAAAATTGATAATTGAAGGAAGAGCAGACCACAGTCGCTATCTCTGCAATAGGTTGGTTTTTTAAACGCTACTGCCCTTCCATTAGATGTCAACCCTTACATTTAAGTTGAAAGTTGTTACTCAATATGAAAAAATGAACTGTTGACAAAGAAAATCACTGCCACATAAAAAACGGAATTAAAATTTACCTGAATCTTTTTTGGATGAATCTGCAACCGTTGAAGCAATTGTATTATTGTTCAAATACAGATTTGTATCACTCGAAGAGACTACCTCAACTAATGTGGTCGCGTCTAGGCATTTGAAACAGAAGAATGCTTTCGCAGGGAAGGAGCAGGGAGAGAGCAGAGCGAGATTCCTAATCAAATAAAGAGGGGAAATTGAGACGAGCAAGGAAATAGCAGCGAGTCCTAATCAAAGAGAGAAAGGGGAAATGGATCAATCGTAGGAAGACAGAAAATATGGCGGGAGAGATTACCGGGATTGGTTTGGATTTCCCCCCCTGACACACGCCTCTTGCACAATCTTCAGCGGCGACCTTCCCATTAAAACCCATGCCAAATCCGCAGTTTGCAGCCTGCTAAAAAATATACCCTCAATCCTTCCCGCCAATGACATATTTAGGATCTTCGGCGGTGGCTTCTTTTGGATACGTCGAACCTCCCTTTCGTAGTAACCTCTCCCGCGGCGGCTTTTTTGGCTATACATCGAACGTCCCTTCCGCAATAACCTTTCCCGCGGCGGCTTTATTTTTCTTACCCCCGCTAATGACTTTACCAAATCCTCTCAAGTGACTTTAGCGACGGCACGATCAAAACCCCCGCTATATGACCTTTTCAGCGGGAATTTATGTCGGCCCTCACTAAAACACCCCCGTTAAACCCCCACTAAAGGGTTCTAATTTTGTAGTGCCTGTGTATAGTAGATGTATCAAATAAGCATTCCTGCTCGTCTAGACCACCCAAATATACCTTATCCACCTTTATATCTAATATAGTACCTTCATACATATAAAAAGAAGTAAATATCAGAAAATTTTCTTTTTTTAAGCTTATTAATAAAGTGGAATGATTTGCAATTGCTAACTTGCATAAAATTAGGCATAGAGAGGAAAGACAACTGACATAGATTTTATTCATTATATCACTAGAACAAGTTCAAGTAAAGCTGCTGAATACTGAAAAAAAAGCTTTAACTTTAGATCACTACGAGAAGGTGATCCACTTTTCCCCCTGATATACACCCTGATTTCCTAAAAATGATTAGGAAGAGCCTGATGCTTATATGGGGATGAATATAAAAGAATGAAGTAAAGAAAAAGGAAATGGATCCGGAAATTCGTCACAGGAGGTTTTTTGCGAAGAGTAGGATTTTGATCAATTTAATATATAAGACAGAGAAGCACCAAAATCTCCATAAAGGATAGGACCATTCCCCCTCCAGTTCAAGTGCAGAACATTGAAGGGCTCTTTAAACATCGCCTACTTGCCTCCTATTAAAGAGTCCATTGTCCCTACTCCCTTGCCTTTTCAACCAAACCCAAAACCACCGTAAACCCAATAAAATCAAATTCACTCTGTCACACCATATACTTAATCAACCCCTTGTTTGCAAAATACCCAAGTAACCCTCGAATCTAACCATACCCATAACAAAGTGGAAATGAATGAGGCCTGGGAAAATGTACAAGCAGCAGGGCAAGTGTTTGGGTCTCGTTTGTTGTTGTTGTTATATGTGATCGAGTAAACTTGTATCCGTATTTAAATAAAGTTATATGTAATTTTTATAATTTACTTTTTAATTTGATAATTACTAGCTCTTAAAATTTTACAAGTTAAAGATAAGATAAAATAAATATATAATTATTTAAAATTTTATTTTTATTTATTTTCATAATATGGTTAATTTTTAAGTTTTCTAAATGTTTGAATTGGATCAGGTCGACAAGTTATTATTTCTAAAATGGAACATATTTTGGCTTTAGATAACCCAACTGGAGCTCGACGACTCGACTTTTTCACTAACATTAAGTGTTGATGCATAAGAATTGGAATAACACTATTTTTACTAATTAATAACGTTATAGTTATAAATAGATTAATAAGTTACAAGCCTTATTGTTACCATAGTAGTAATATTTTTCAAGATATTTATATTCATATAATTTAATAGTACTAGTAAATAGTTATTTTTTGCACATTAAATAAATTTATTATATATCATAATAAATAATTATTTAATAATTTTATTAAATAATCTATTAAATTAATTATTTCATAATTTATATTATTTAATTTTAAGATATAAATTATTAAATTAAATACTAATTTTATTATATAATTACACAAATAATTCTTTTATCATGATATATATAATAACACAACCCATTTAAACTTATTTTTTAAATAAAAAATATTTAAAATTTTATGTTGTATATAACTGGAATTTAGGCAAATACAATCATCCATTGAAAACCATATCAATATGGATGATAATATCGATTATCATATGGGTATGCGTCGAAGTTAAATGTTCAAGTAAATGAAAATTTGTAAAATATTATATTTTAAAAAAATAATTTTTAACATAACATGTGGGTGGACCCACCCCTTAAACTATATCAATTTTAGCCAATAAGGGTACATATACCCGATATGCTTATTTTATTTATTTTTAAAAATATTTTATTTTATTTATAATGTATTTTTTTAGACAGTTGATATTACAACTATTAGAAATGCTTCAATAAAAGCATTGTTATTATTAGTATTATTTGTAGTACTTTTAGAACAACATCGTAAATAGTTTTATTTTTTAAGGGACGTTTATTCTAAATACGTCGCTACTATTGACGGCATTTATAAGTCTATTTAAAATTAATAAATATTAGTGTCACTTTTTTTGTTAAGTGTCACAATTAGTCTAAAATTTTTATAATCCTTTTTAAAAAAATTTAACTATTAGCGACACTTTTATACAAGCGTCGCTAATAGTACCAATCAGTTGCGACGCTTTAATTGAAGCGTCACAAATAGTTCAGATACTATTAGCGACACTGTATATCAAGCGGCGCTATTAATAAATATTAGCGACGCTTTCTAAAAAGTGTCACTAATAGTACACTTATTAGTGACACGTTTTAGAAAGCGTCACTATTAACACTTATTAGTGACGCCTTATAAAAGCGTCACTAAAAGTATTATTTTTTTAATTTTTAATATATTATTAATGATGCAGTTCTTAAAGCGTCACTAATAATTATACTATTAGTGACGCTTGACATAAAGCGTCGCTAATATTTTGATTATTCGCCACACTTAATATAAAGTGTCGCTAATAGTGGTAGTATTAGCGATGCTCGAATAAAAGCGTCACTACTATCTTGAAAACAGTGTCGATAATAGTTTATTATAATTGCGACGGTATAGTAAGTGTCAAAAATAGTAGTTTTTGCGACGCTTAGCTTTATGTCACTAATAAATGCGTCGCTAATAAGTGTACTATTAGAATCTAACATCAACATGTAACAATACACCTGTGTCCGGTGTGTCCGGTGTCCCCACATGCATTAGAATACGTGAGAACACACCTGTTAGATTCCATGGCTTAGTGGTGTAGATATTCCTCTATTCAATAGCTTCAGAAGGCAGTTTAAGTCCACTGACTTTGTTGCTGAGGTAATTGCAAACCAAAACTTAGTCAGTGGGTGAAAATCTGAAGCCGCAGGGGACCCTCATTGCTGTATGCATGCAATTCTTCAATGGCTCTCTTCGCTATCTCTTTGGTGAAGATGATAGCAGGAGTTATATGTATATATAGATGTAGCCCCGTGGTGCACATTGCGTGACTTTTCCGAGATGATCAGAGTAGGTCGGTTCCTATTTAGGAAATATGATAATTTTATCGTTATTGCTTAAGAAACTGATCATCCTATTTTCACTGGGTGTAGTGCCATTATGTGGAAAGGAAGCAAGTTACCTAGTTTGTAACAAAAATAATACCAAGAAACGCAGCATGTGATTCGCAGGATATATTTCGGTTATACTTGTGTGTAATTATTCACAAAAACAGTATATTAGTAGAACTTGTACTTTGCTAGGAAGTTGAAGTTCTTAGAGACAAAGGTACTGAGGGATGGATGAGGGATCGTCGTAGAAGACTTGGTAGAGCTGGGATATGACGGCCTAGGAAAGTTTTAAAGCATCTCCAAGCTCTCCAGGAAGCTTCTTTAATGGCGCCGGTGTGTTGGCGAAAGACTAAGAAATAGCTGCGATGCAGATATAGAGAGAGGTGGCCCAAACGTTCCACAAGCACATGGATACGTTCATTGACAAGTTAAATGGTCACGTGTTACCACATTATCACGTGTGCATTGAAATGATAGATTATATATGCTGGGGTCTTTTTTATGTGCACCATACCGCACGCTACAACAAAATGTAGTATTAGCGACACATTTATTAGTGACACAGAGCTAAGCGTCGCTTAAAACTACTATTTTCGACACTTACTATACCGTTGCAATTATAATAAGCTATTAGCGACGTTTTTTTTAAAGCTTCGCTAATACTACAGATAGTAACGACTCTTTTATTTAAGCGTCGCTAATACTACTACTATTAGCGACGTTTTATATTAAGCGTCGTGAATAATCAAAATATTAGCAACGCTTTATGTCAAGCGTCACTAATAATACAACTATTAGTGACGCTTTAAAAACTGCATAGCTAATAGTATATTAAAAATTAAAAAAATAATACTTTTAGTAACGCTTTTATAAAGCGTCACAAATAAGTATACTATTAGTAACGCTTTTATAAAGCGTCACAAATAAGTATACTATTAGTAACGCTTTCTAAAAAGTGTCACTAATAAGTATACTATTATTAGTAACGTTTTATAAATCGCGTCACTAATAAGTGTATTATTAGTGACGCTTTCTAAAACGTGTCACAACTATTAGTGACGCTTTAAGAACTGCGTCGCTAATAGTATATTAAAAAATAAAAAAATAATACTTTTAGTGACGCTTTTATAAATCGTTACTAATAAGTATACTATTAGTTACGCTTTGTAAAACGCGTCACTAATAAGTGTACTATTATTAGTGACGCTTTCTAAAACGTGTCAATAATAAGTGTACTATTAGTGACACTTTCTGAAAAGTGTCACTAATAAGTGTACTATTAGTGACGCTTTCTAAAAAGTGTCACTAATAAGTGTACTATTAGTGACGCTTTCTAAAAAGTGTCACTAATAAGTGTACTATTATTAGGGACGCTTTCTAAAACACATCACTAATAAGTGTACTATTAGTGATGTTTTTTAGAAAGTGTCGCTAATATTTATTAATATTTGCGACGCTTCAATTAAAGCGTTAAAACTAATTGGTACTATTAGCGAAGCTTGTATAAAAGCGTTGCTAATAGTTAAATTTTTTTTAAAAGGATTATAAAAATTTTAGACTAATTACGACACTTAACAAAAAAAAAGTGACACTAATATTTATAAATTTTAAATAGACCTATAAATGTTGTTAATATTAGCAATGTATTTAGAATAAATGTAATACTAATAATACCAACGCTTTTATTTAAGCGTTTCTAATAGTTGTAATATCTGCTACATCTAAAAAAATACATCATAAATAAAATAAAATAAAATATTTTTAAAAATAAATAAATTAAGCATATCGGGTGATATGTACCCTTATCGGCTAAAATCGATATAGTTTAAGGGGTGGGTCCACCCACATGTTATGTTAAAAATTATTTTTTTAAAATATAATATTTTACAAATTTTCATTTACTTTAACATTTAACTTCGACACATACCCGTATGATAATCGATATTGTCATCCATATTTATATGGTCTTCCATGGACGATTGTATTTGCCTAAACTCCAGTTATATACAACATAAAATTTTAAATATTTTTTATTTAAAAAATAAGTTTAAATGGGTTGTGTTATTATATATATCATGATAAAAGAATTATTTGTGTAATTATATAATAAAATTAGTATATTAATTTAATAATTTATATCTTAAAATTAAATAATATAATTTATGAAATAATTAATTTAATAGATTATTTAATAACATTATTAAATAATTTTTTATTATGTTATATAATAAATTTATTTAATGTGCAAAAAATAACTATTTACTAGTACTATTAAATTATATGAATATAAATATCTTGAAAAATATTACTACTATGGTAACATGAAGGCTTGTAACTTATTAATCTATTTATGACTATAGCGTTATTAATTTGTAAAAATAGTGTTATTCCAATTCTTATCGATCAACATTTGATGTTAGTGAAAAAGTCGGGTCGTCGAGCTCGAGTTGGATTATCTAAAGCCAAAATATGTTCCATTTTAGAAATAATAACTTGTTGACCTGATCTAATTCAAACATTTAGAAAACTTAAAAATTAACCTTATTATGAAAATAAATAAAAATAAAATTTTAAATAATTATATATTTATTTTATCTTATCTTTAACTTGTAAAATTTTTAAGAGCTAGTAATTATCAAATTAAAAAGTAAATTATAAAAATTACAAAATTATATATAACTTTATTTGAGTTCGGATACAAGTTTACTCGATCACATATAGCTACACCAACAAACGAGACCCAACGACATCTTTTGATAGGGATTCGAGTTAATTTTTGACAAAACAAATCACTTCCTAGTATGATCAAAATTTATTTTTTAAATTTAAAATAAAAAATATGATTCCTTATATGAGGGTTTGTTTAAAGCATGCCCCCATCTGGGTAGTATTACTAACCGTACTCAATATATGTTACAATTTAGAAAACCAAATTAACTAGGCCCATTATGCTCGGGTTGGGCCTAGTTCATCTATGACATAGTGTTTGTTTCCCTAAATGATGTAATAAAATTGAAATGCATATGACACTGAAGTAGAGACATTATTATCAACATTCGGCGTTAGTGAGAGAGTTGGGTCGTCGAGCTCGGGTTGGGTTATCTAAAGCCCGAATATGTTTTCATTTTAGAAATAGTAACTTTGGTATGATCCATGCATACTTAAACATGACTTAATTTAAATATTTATAAAATTTAAAAAATAACCTTCTTATGGAAATAAATACAAAAAAAGTTTAAATAATTTTTTAATTTTACCTATTAACTTGTAAAATTTTTGTGAGTAAATATAATTATCAAAATAAAAAGTAAATTATAAAAATTACAAATTTTTATATAACTTTAGTTTATTACTTATACAAGTGATATTTTTACTTGATCACACATATATAACTACAACAACCACAAACCTTCATTGAACTAGGGTTGTCTCTCGAGTCGGATATACGGTAAAACCCGAACTGACCAAGCCCTAAAAAATTATGTTTGAGTTCCTAAATTCAACCGGAATAGTTATTCAGTTTGGTTTATAGGTGATGCAACCCAACCCAACCCAAATAAAGTTATTTATATATATTTTTTTGTGTATTATGATAAAAAATATTAATATTCTTTAATGTGTAAGAGATATAAATTAATAAAAAATATTTACTTTTTATGTATTTTGTATATGTCGTCAGTGATTTTTTAAAATAATTAAAAAATAATAAATTTATTATAAATGAATAAATTTGGATTATGTGAGGGTTTAGAATAAGTGGGTCATGTCAAGCTTGGTTAATATATTTTAATAGGTATTAGTTACTTTTTAGAAAAACCAGACCCAACGACATCTTCACTTCCTTGTACGTTCAAAATATATTTTTTAAATTTAAAATAACAAAAATATTATTTATTTACCTTCAATAATTATATAATTAGTTTTAATATTTATATCTTACCATGTAAAATTTATGAGAATAATTATCAAAACAAAATGTAAAATATAAAAAATAGAATAGTTAATTAATTGTTAAATATAAAATGTAACAACGTGTTATATATGCATGCATGCACTTCCGATCTCTTGTATCGTCGGACCATAGATCAAACGACTCATAAAGCATGAGTTCATACATGCAATACACTTAATTATGGTGTGAGATTTTGATGTGATAACTTATGATGCATTGGCCTACGTGCGACTATATATGAATTGTATAGATGCCAATTGGGGTGTATGTATAATGTATGGCCCATAAGGATCAAGTTAGATTTTTTTAAAATATTTTTAAAATTAATTGACTAATTACCAAAATAAATACCAATTTATAAAATTTATCTATTAACCATATAAAATTTATATGATAAAATTTTAAATTAAAAACATAAAATTTTGGAAAAAAAAGTTTAGGTGAGTGCCTTAGGCTCTGATCAGTTGTACTACATTTACTCAAGTCTTAAAGTAATATGCATCATTGAATCTAAATTTGCTGGGCTACAGAGCTTGGGCTCAAGCAATTGTGCATACACTTAATTATGTTTTCATATTTTGATGTGACAACTTATAATGCATGGGCCTATGTGCGATTATATATGAATTGTATGGATGACAATTGGGTAGATGTATACATAAAATATGACATGTATGTTTCATCAGGATGAAGCTAGATTTTTTTAAAAATTAATTGACTAATTACCAAAATAAATTCAAATTTATAGAATTTATCTATTATCCATATAAAATTTTAAATTTAAAACATAAAATTTTGGAAATAAAAGTTTAGGTGAGTGCATGCCTTAGGCTCTGAGTTGTACTACATTTACTCAAGTCTAAATTTGCTGGGCTACATAGCTTGGGCTCAAGTAGCTGCGCATGAGTTGAATACCTTTAAACAGAGAACTTGGTTAAAATAGTTAATATAAATTATAATAATATTGTGTTATCTTATAGTATTAATTTCTCTTGCAAATATTGACCATAAACACTCGTATCACATATGACCCTGGATAACCTGGGCTCATTTATATTACAATTAGCTTAACATTATAAGCGTTAGATTTTAATAAAAAAAATAAAATTTAATATAATGATATATGGGCCCACGTAGAATTGCTCCTTCAAAATTTTCTTAATAAAGCTTAAAATAAACCGCCAATCCTTCCCGCTAAAAAAACAGCTCCCGCTCCCACTCCCGCGTTTCGCGTCTCACGTTTTCATCTACTGAAAATTGATACGCTATATCCTGTAACCAATGGAATCCCTAAGAATCGCGTGAAATAAAATTTGAGGGAATCCCACGACAAAGAGGAGTCGCACGCCGCTGAAGGATTTCTTCACGTCGGCCACAGGGCAAGGCAAGTGGACTGCGTTTTCTGGTAAATTTTTTTTAATTTTTAATTTGATAATTTTTATGAAATTTTGTCTTCAACTTTAAGCGTCCAAGTTTTCTCAGAGACCAGATTTCTTCAGAGACCAGAAATTCTTCAAGGTCAGAATTTTATTCTCAGAGTCGATTTTGGTTTCTGACTACTAAATAATAGTGCTCGTCTCACGGCCTTAAGCTATAGACTCGAATAGGTCTTTGATTCAACAAAGTCGTCTAGAGTGTCTAGCTCGTCTCGTTCGTTTCCTCTTTAGTCGACGTTACGAAGGCTATACTTTACATCAAAGACTAGCAGTGCAGGGAACAGAGGTGTGTTCTTTTTCTTAATCGTTGAATTTGAAGTTTTGAATAGATTTGGTTATATACCACCAAACTATATTGCAATCTAAATATGATGGTATTAAACTCTGAGAACATCAGTTCTGTTTGTAAGTTGTTCTGTGAATTCCCAGCGGACTTGAACTTTAATATTGTTTCACTGTAAGGTGTGACTCTGTTATACACCAAACACTGATTTAAGCATATTTATGCTGGACACCTATTCCCTCTTTTTTGATCGTTTAGTCCTCATATCCAGAAGATATATATACTTACGATGTATAGCATTTTCCCATTCTGAACCGGACAGAGTTTCCATTCTTGATGACCTCTCATTTTATTGATTTCATTTGCTTTCTTTTGTCCACTCTTTCTCATTTTTTATGTTTTTCCAGTCCCTTTCTTATCTAACTCATTGTATTTAACATGTTTACTAGATATATGAAGTGACTTATGAACAGAAAATTTTACTCCATGGTATCAACTAAAAACTGTATTCTCATTATGTTTAAGTTCAACAGCCACTTCTAGCTCTAGCTTTTTGTTGGAATAGTAACTGTAAATGTAGAATCAGCAGGGAGAGAAGTATATTTGATGAGAAGATTGCCAAAAAGGATCAAGTACAAAGATCCCGCAGAACATTTATCTTAAGCTTAACTGTTTTTCGGTAGCTTTTCAAGTCATTGATCAGTTTTCCTTTCGCTTTTATATAATGATGGCTATACTTAGTTGTAGTTGCAAACACTTGCCCTGCTGCTTGTACATTTTCCCAGGCCTCATTCATTTCCACTTTGTTATGGGTACGGTTAGATTCGAGGGTTATTTGGGTATTTTGCAAACAAGGGGTTGGTTAAGTATATGATGTGACAGAGTGAATTTGATTTTATTGGGTTTACGGTGGTTTTGGGTTTGGTTGAAAAGGCAAGGGAGTAGGGACAATGGACTCTTTAATAGAAGGAGGCACGTAGGCGATGTTTAAAGAGCCCTTCAATGTTCTGCACTTGAACTGGAGGGGGAATGGTCCTATCCTTTATGGAGATTTTGGTGCTTCTCTGTCTTATATATTAAATTGATCAAAATCCCACTCTTGCCAAAAAACCTCCTGTGATGAATTTCCGGATCCATTTCCTTTTTCTTTACTTCATTCTTTTATATTCTTCCCCGTATAAGCATCAGGCTCTTCCTAATCATTTTTAGGAAATCAGGGTGTATATCAGGGGGAAAAGTGGATCACCTTCTCGTAGTGATCTAAAGTTAAAGCTTTTTTTTTCAGTATTCAGCAGCTTTACTTGAACTTGTTCTAGTGATATAATGAATAAAATCTATGTCAGTTGTCTTTCCTCTCTATGCCTAATTTTATGCAAGTTAGCAATTGCAAATCATTCCACTTTATTAATAAGCTTAAAAAAAGAAAACTTTCTGACATTTACTGCTTTTTATATGTATGAAGGTACTATACTAGATATAAAGGTGGATAAGGTACATTTGGGTGGTCTAGACGAGCAGGAATGCTTATTTGATACATCTACTATACACAGGGTAGAGGACAAACATCCTAGGCAAAAGGAACATAGGTAATTTTTTTTTCTATGTCTATTTCTTGTTTCTGAAACTCCTTTCACTATAATGTGGCTGTTATTGGCTACAGTAAGATATGCAAGTAATTGGGCAAAGCTTCTAATTATTTTGGGCATCATGAATGTGTCAATTTTTTTTATGTCATGAAAAATAGTTACGATTATCTTTAGTTATGATTTAGTTGGCTAATTGTAGATTGCTATGGATAAAAGTTGGATGATTCTACCAAATAGGTATTCGTTGTCATACATTGAAGAAATTAAAAAGTTTATTGATATGACAAGTCTACATACAGATAGCGCCAACAGATGTAGGTGTCCATGTAGGAAATGCGTTAATAGATACTATAAACATATTAGCGAGGTTGAAGGACATTTGTTGGTCAATGGAATGGACATCTATTACACTCAGTGGGAGCATCATGGAGAACCTATGTCTTCAATGAAGGGTGGAGATGAAGGTTTTAGCAACATTATTAATGATAAACCTGTTGATGGGATGCAAGATGGTAATTCTTCTGCCATGTTTGTGTTATCATGGTTAACTATTTACTTTTGATTCACTTAGTAGATTTTAATACATAACTTTAATATTTGGCTGAATAACTACGAAAATAGAAGCTTATAATGGAGCCAATGAGAGGATGTAGGTATCTAGTAGAACCACCATAAATAATGTTGAGTTGCGTGAAGTGATGGTTTGTGACTACTAAATGGTGAGGAAGTAATATAAACTATGACGAAATGAGGGCTTGATGATTGGTGTTTGACGAGTTACAATTCAATTAAATTTTGGTACTTGAAAGAAATGTTGGGAGAAGGATTAAGAAACACACTTCATAATTATATGGATCTCAAGTCTATCTAATAAAAAGACAACATATGTATGGTGGTTGCTGGTTACTGTTTACTGGTGCATGGTACTGTGCAAATACCCTTGCCAAACCATCTACACTTTTGTTTAGACAAAACTGCTTTTTAGAATTTAAAACACAAAAAAAGGTGTTATAAATTTTTCCCAAGGTTGCTGATAATAAATATTGAAAGAAAAATTTAACATGGCATATGTGACGAAGTTATCATTTTTTTTTATTTTTAACACTCTAACTGGAATTATTGCTCAAATTAACTTATTAGGACATGGTAACTATAGTTACATACGAAATTCTCTTAGAATAGCTAATCAAACCTAAGTTTCATTTTCTTCTTTTATTTTTCTGAAACATCACCTAAATCATTGCCCGACCTATCTTAATTTGTGTGATGGCATTCTGTGAGCTTTCTAAACAGTTGCAACCAAAGTTGCGAATTAGGAAAAGGAAACAGAATGGGAAAAGGGAAGGGGGATGGGATATTTGATTTCAGTTAAAATTTGCATGAGAAAAAGGATTTCATGGTAAAGTTTTGCGTGGGATATTTGGGAAAATGGGATGTGCAGAGATGAGGAGAATTTGCTGGTAATTATGATTTCAACTGAGTAAACATATTTAGAGTTTTGCTTTACTGGCACTACTGGAAAAAAAAAGGACCAAACCATTTTAGCCTCAGTATCTGTGGCCAGGAAACCGGCACAAAGATTGCTGCATTGAAAGATATATAGTCAAGTTGAATTTTACTTTTTAACTTTCATTTTTATTCTTTTATATTTTTGTTCTGGTTCTCTTATCTTAATGTCAGGGTTATATATGTAATATAACTGGCCCAGTTAAAATTTTTCGTGAATGATAGAATTTTTTGACCTTAATTTATTGTGATGGTATTTTGTGACTGTAGGGGGTACTAAATCTGCCACTTGTTTCATCTCCAATGAGCATGGACACTTGAGCAAAGACTGCCCAAAGAATACTCGTGGAATATATCCGAAGGTACTTGTGACTCTTTTCAGCACCACCGCTGGTCTTAGTTGACAACCAGGATTTTGTGAGTGGCTTAATTTTCTGCCTTTTTTTAATAATGAGCAACAAGGATTTCTTATTGGGACAATTTCACCCGACATTAGATGGTAATTTGACCTGTATCATATATGAACCTGTTTTTACACATTAAATTTTTGATAAAACTGGCAGTAGCTGATTGTGTTTAAATATTACCTAATTGCTGACTTTTGTTAAACAAGGTGGTTATAGACTTGTAATTCCGTTAAGTGACAATAGGTTCAGTCCAAGTAAACTCATGTTTTTCTCAACTCTTGTGGGGTTTGAATTGGTAGTCCAATTCGGTCCAACCAACCATACTGGCCACTTTTTTACTTTGATGACTACTTTTAAAAAAGTTGTTGTTTTGAAATCTATCTTTTCTATGATCTGTCCATCTAGAAAACATTGTCTTTTAGGAATCCATTTAAGTGTCTGATTTCTGTCCTGTCTTTTGTAACAGGAATAAAGGTAGAAGGTATTTTGCGGCAGTCTACTGATGTTGAAGAGGTTGAACGTAGAGTGCAAGAATATGAGCAAGGTTCTATTTTAGACCTTGTTAAATTGTCCTATTTCATTCAATATTATTTGTACATCTTTGTAAAAGTATTGTTGGTAGTAATTGGCATAAAATACTTGGTTTTTTAGTTGATTCTATCTTGAAATCAATATTTTATGTTGTTCTCAGGCAAGACAGAGTTTGGCGCTGATAAAGATGCCCATGTTGTTGGCGATTGTGTTAAGGTATAAAACTTTCATTTATGATAAGTATAATCTTGTGTTACTGTTATCTAACTCTACTCTCCAGCATTGCTGTGTTAATTGATTGCAATTATTTTTGGTTTTGCAGCATATGCTTTGTGAATTACCTTCCTCACCGGTTCTGGCATCCTGTTGTACTGCCTTGCTTGAGGCATATTGTAAGTTTTAGCTTGTGTATCACTATGCATGTGTCTAAAATCACAGCTAAGACTTATTTGCTTGACCATTTACTTTTTTGGGGCGGTTTTCTGGATTAGATATGTTACATTATTTCACATTTAGAGCATTTCTCTGGATAGGGATTGAACATAAAGAAGCTCGTGTTAATGCTATCCGTTTTCCCATATCTGACACATTTCTAGAGCAGAATCGCTGATTATTACAGTGTTGCTAAAGGTACTATTAGCGATGCAATAATTTTTCTGTCATTATTAAGTATTAGCGACTGGTTTATTTGCGACGGTCAATAAGCGTCGCAAATAATCTTTAGCGACGCTTTGCAAGGTATTAGCGACGCTTTTGAGCGTCGCTAATACCCTATTTTGTTGTAGTGACGATATCGTGCTATCAAGATATCAGCTAAGGAGTAGCACCTTGTATTAACTCATGCCCACTCTTGCACCTTGGCAAATACCAACTCACTAAGCCGTATCACATATTAACTTTTTTTCTTTTATTTTGTAAGATAGTAAATTGATTTAACTTTGTACATGTAGTTGGAAAGTTTAATAAAATATTATCATTTGCATAAAAAAAGTCATACTAGCATCCGTTTGGCACATGGTGCAATTGGATTTCAGTGTAATAGTGAGCACAAATATAGGGGCAAGCATGTTTAAATCACTCACTCGCCTCTATTTTCGTGTGTGCATTGTCGGATCTGAGGGCCACCTGGCACATAGAGGTAAACTTAAATTCAACCCGAATAGTTATTTAGGTCGGGTTGAAGTTTCAGGTGATCCAACTCGACCTGACCTGATTAAGGTTATAAATATATATTTCTTTTGTATTTTGATAAAACCTGACCCTACTCAACCCTAATGGATCCACATTGAATTTCTAAATTTAACATAAATAGCTATTTGAGTTGAATTTGAGTTTACCTTTTTTCTAAATGGTATCGGATTCAAGTTTCAGTAAAACTGGACCCAATAATATCCTTAATCATAAGGCCCACTTTTAAAAACTTTAAAAAAGTAGTAAATTTTCTATTTTTATTTTTTTCGATTGAAATATTGCTGACTTGCAACGAATAAACACTACAATCATCGCCCATGGCGACTCTAGACCCATAGAAGAGGAGGGAAGAAAATTTAGAAAACAGTCAGGCCACACTCAAACACCCAAGATGACAGGAATAGAATGGCCCTCCTTGATAATAGATGGGTCACATTGTTCACTTCCCTACAAATGAAAACGAATGAGTAATCGTCAAACTGCTCAAGAGCCTTCACCACCGAGGATGATAGGGCCCAGCCTTGAATTTTCCAATTAGCCCCCCTTGAAGTGGTTGATAACATGGAGTCAGTCCCCTTCGAAAATGACCTTCTTCCACTCCCTCTCCTTTGCAATCAGAGATGGCCAGCTCCTCGATCTCCTCAGCATGGATTCCCGGGACGCCATGAAAGCAACTGCATGCCAAGAGCGTCCCATCATCGTCATGACCACAAATGCCTGCCCTGGAGAGAGAATCAAAAACATCCCCGTCCGGGTTGTCTTTGACGTAGCAAGCTGGCAAGGATGGGGGGACCAAAGGCTAGAGACTAAATTTAAATTTAATTTTCATATAACGTGGAACTTATAGTGAAAGCCTTGAATGAATGATGTAGGATCAATTTACTTATTGAAAGCTTCACATAAGGATCAAGAAGGTGATTTGTTAGACTCAATAAATGTATGTTGTGAATTAATGTTATCGGGATATTGCCACAAAAAATATTAGGTGATGTGTACATCTGAAAATTCTAGGTTGCGAGTTAATACCAGCAACTTCCAAGCCAGTCTGAACAGTAGATGAAGCATCTAATCTAGTTTTAGAACCAGGTATGATGCTTCATTCCATTTCGTAATCAGTTTGTATCCCTTGTCTCTTTCTTCAAGGGTATAATATTCACTGCTTTTCTTCCTGCCAATTTTTTTTGTGTTTGATTGATGGTTCCTTATAATATACAAATTTTCACTTTCCAGTTCCAGTCCTATATTGTTGACATCCAACTGACACTTAAATAATTTAGAGCTAAAGAAAACAGGCAGATTTGAGGTTTCTTCTGAAAGAATAAACTGAGCTAACAAGTATGTTTAGCTTTGTAGTCAACTGTAACAAACCAATATGTTAACTTATGATCATCATCATATATCCAATTATGATTGTTGTTGTTACTATTATTGTATATTATTACTATTATTGTTATTTTTGTAATGTTGTTATTGTTGTATTTTAATTGATATAAAACCGGGTCCAGCCGTTTTGTTTGACTTGGAATAAACCGGAACGCTTTTTAGCTCGTGACGCTTATGATTAATCAGCCGGAGGAAAATCAGCCATTTTGGCTGACTCAACGGTTATGATAAACAAGCCATTTTGGCTTGATAAGCTACATCTCTTCAAATAACTACAATTATTTTAATTTAGCCATTTCGGCTTCGTGGGTTGCATCTCTTTATAAAAACCGGACAGGAATATAATTCTACAACACAGAGATCAACTCCTTCTTCCTTTCTGGGTTTTTCCACTCTCTCTCTCTGAGAAAAACTTTGAAAGACCTCTCCATTATTTATCTTTGATCTTGGAGTCCGTCGTTGAGCAATAGAATCCCCTCTGATCGAGATCTAGTCAGTTTGATTAGAAGTGCACTATTAATCTGACGAAGTGGTTCGTGTATCTTGGGAACGAAACGCAATCGAACGCCTGTGCACAGAGGGCGGCATATCTGTTTCAAGGATGGCGTGTAACGCGCCTCGAATCAGGTTCAAATTTCTTTCTCTTTGGTATTTTATTCATATATTAGAAGATATATATTTATGTGAGATTGATTGCTTGATAATTGCTTTTATTGTTCAATTGCCCTCTTTTATATGACAATCCCAACAATCTTGAAACACATACTTATTGTTGATTGAATACTACTGCAATTATGGGTGTTAACAAATCTATAAAACCTGAGAAATTTGATGGCAAGAATTTCATGAGATGGTAGACAAAGATAAAATTTTGGCTGACTCAACTGAATATTTTCTATGTGATGGCTGATGTTGTTGCTGATAAAACGGTATCTTCGGAATCTGATAAGCTTGCTAGTTCTTCTGATGTTGGAATTGCTAAGCCACATGATAATGATAAATTCAAACAAGATGATGAACTATGCCAAGGACAAATATTTAGTGTTTTAAGCAATGAGTTGTATGATCTGCATGTAAACACTAAATCTGCCAAAGAATTATGGGATACTCTTGATAGAAAATTTGGACAGTAGCATGAAGGGGAAGAGAGGTATGTTGTAGGCGAGTACTTTGACTATAAGATGGTTGATAACAAATCTGTTAAAGATTAGGTAGTCGAAATACAAAATTTGGTGGCTAAGATCATTGGGAAGGGCATTCCCGTTGACGAGAGGCTCCAAGTCTCTACGCTTATTGACAAACTACCACCCTCATGGAAGGATTTCCAAATTAACTTGAAGCACAAGAGGGATACAATGTCCGTCGATGACCTTATGGTGGCCGTTCAAATTGAAGAGAAACACAGGGGTAAGATGAAAATCTTACAAAGTTCTTCTTCTGGGGCCAATGATAGTGCTCAAGCTAATGTTGTGGAAGGGAAACCCAAGTTTTATGGCAATATGAAGAACAAGAAGTTTAAGAATCAACCTCTCAAACCTAGATCTAATATCCAAAAGGACAAGAAGTCGAAAATTTGCTGGGTTTGTGGGAAACCTGGACATTTTGCAAACAAATGCAAAGAGAAGAAAGGTCAGGACCATAGTCATGGTGGGGCTGCATCTTCTGTTAAGGTTAATATGGTTACTTCAAATGACAGGTTAGTAATAAATAATTCTAAAATTAACTTGGCATGTGAATCTACTGATTGGTGGGTTGATACAGGGGCAACTGTTCACATCGGTGCTGATATTTTTTCTTTTTCTTTCTATCAGAAAGTAAAGGATAGGACAGTGACGATGGGGAACTCCTCTGTGGCTAGAGTCTATGGAGTTGGAGTTGTGGACATCGGGTTTACATTGGGGAACACGCTGACTCTCCATAATGTGTTGCACGTGCCAAGTGTGAGGAAGAACCTTGTTAGTGGAGTAGTTCTTAGTCAAGAGGGATATAAGTTAGTGTTTGAGTCAAATAAAGTTGTAATAACTAGACATGGTACCAAATTAGCACACCTTTACAAGCTTTCTTCTTTGGAGCACCATGATTTCTAAGGGTGATAACAAGCCGAGTCGAACCAAAATTTGAGGTTTTTCGACTCGAGCTCGATTTATGAAATCTCAGCTCAAGCTCGACTCGAGCTTGATCAAACATCTAGACTCCTAGCTCGAGCTCGATTCAGCCAAGGAACTCGAAACTCGACTTAAGCTCGAGCTTGAAAATATACTATAACAGTTTGAACTGATGTTTAAATTGAGCTTGAATCCCATTTACAACCCAAACTATTGTTCCCCATAAGAAAACCATATTAATTTAGAGAATCACATCAACATTACAAAAATAAAAAATTATAACAACCACAATTCTATTCTATTAAAGTTGTAAATATCACTTCAAAATCTATGGTTAAAATAAGAGTAAATAAATGACCCCACAAAAAACTTTCACTGGTCACCAAACATTTAACTATTGCTCTTCAAATCTCTCATATATTAAGCCACCAAAAATTGAACTAATCACCCAAGCCATGACAACTCCTATTCCTAGATTTCAGATCTAATTACTCTAGTGACCACAAAAAAGTTCATTAGGAAAGCACTATCTAGACCTAAGCAGTAACATATTTTAGGGTGTGTGCATTGCCTGTAGAAATAAAAATCAATATAATTGGACCTTAGCAGTGAAATCTAGACTTGGTTCATTGGATGTATTTGTGGGCAAAATCTAGATATAGTTCACTAGATCTCTAATTCCAAATTAATATGATTGGTTGAATTAAGAATGTTTATTATGCAAGTAGAATTATATATTTATATTTGTTAGGATTAGAATGATCAAAGGTAATATTTAAAAATGAAATAATATTAATAGATGAATAAGGGTAGAATAGGAATAAAATAATTTATCACACCTACATTCCCAATTTTATTAGTAGTAGGATTTATATTTGTTTGAAATATTATAACATAATATTAGTATTATATACCATGTATTCGTATATATATAGTATATATATTTTTGTAAAATAACATAGAATATTATGCGAACATGAAAAGTGAAAGTCAAGAAATTTATGTAATATGGGTATAATATGTAAGAAGTGATATATAACAAATCGAGTCAAGTTCGAGTTGAACCGGTCAGGTGTCGAATCGAGTCAAGCTGGCCCTCATTCGAGATCAACTCATTACTTTTGAATTCGAACCGAGCTCGAGTTGAGCTCCCTTTGATGTGAGCCAAATTCGAGTTGAGCCTGTTTAGCTCAACGAGCTAGCTTGACTCGTTAGCAACCTTAATGATTTCCTTTCTTTTGTCCTTTATGATAAATTAGATGAGTACTTTTTAGCTTCTTTTGCTTAAGTCTCATTTCTTCCTAGACACACATACTCATAAGGTTATTGATTAACCATTAAGTGTTATGTATGTTATAAGAAATCTTGAATGACCCAAATTATGCAGGCAACGAGACCAAAAAGGTGTCATCAATCTTGATTTTTATGTCATTTAATTGATTAGCAATATCACATATTGCATGATATATTCTTGCACCCCTTTATCATCAATTAGCCTCAAGAATGACAACTTAGACATTAAGGTGTTGGTCAAAGCTTTATCAAAACTTTTAAATTGACCTTAAATAGCTTTTTAAAGTTCTTAAACTGTAGCGCATTTTGGGATGAATCCCCTAATACTTTTATTTATATGAGACTTCATGATCATCATACTTAAGCGATTAGACCGCTCCCACTTTTTAAATAATGCTACCTCACTTGGCGTACTTTTATCCATATGGGTAGTGGGTACATCTATACAAAATGTCAAATCCAAGTCCATGCACCATAATAATAAAAGAATATTTTCCTTCCAATCCGAAAAATTATCCGAGACAATAATGGAAGGTATTGATTAGGGTCAGAAATAAAAAATAGATAAGCTACAATAAAAGAATAAACACATGCAAACAATTAATAAGGGCAAGAAACAAACTGAAGTATGAAATAGCCAATGTTAAAATAAAATAGTAACTCCCTTTAGGCAAAGGTTGGATTCTGCACCAAAATCAATAAAACTGTATAGAAACAAATGGTCATTTTGTTTCATGATAAGGCTAGTAGATTATATGTGATACATTACAAGAAAATCCCACACCTTTGGGCCTAGGGATTCACCCATGGTATAATATATAACCTTCCACTTTATCTTAATTATATAACACTAACTACCACCTCCATTTGGGGCCGGATGATAATCATTGTCACATAATCGAAATTTGGTGACAACACAAGATTAATGTATGTGAATCTCAACACCCTATGGTAGCATTCTATATTATTCACACATTGAAGATAACTTAGAATGCTTTGGCCACTCCTAAGTCATCCCAAAGGACATGAGAACTTAATTTGTGCATATCGCCATCTCAATTAATAAGATAGTGTAATTAATTATCAAACCATCAAAAAATTCATAAATAAACAAAATTGAAAAGAGTCTTTTCATTAATTTTGTTAACATGCTTTTGGGATTCGGCCAGGGGTTCCCATCATCACACACCATAATAATATAGTCCACAATCCATTTATAGTCCTTTAAAAAATAAAATAAAAAATGTACAAGTTGGAACCAATGTGGCCCTTGAAAGAGAAAAAAATGTTCATTAATAAACCATATGACAACATCCGCCTCTAGAGGTGATCCTTGAGTTCTGGTGTTGCTAGTTTACAATATGTCTAATGTACTCTCTCTCACAAAAATACATAAGTGGTGCACTCAACAATTTTAAAAAAAATTAATAAACCATAAGATTGAATTTTAATCCCCTAGCCGGCCAATGACTTTAATAAAGTATTTTAAAGATAATTAATACACATCCACATGCAATCAAAAAAAAAATTCTTAAGACCCCTTGATTTTTTTGACCCAGACTGAACAACCATACCTGTAGACGTGAGTTAATGATCTGCAGGCACAGATAATTGTTAGTTAATGACCCGTGGGTGCGGATCAAATCTGATCTGCACCCACGAAGCATCTGCAACCTCTCAACAGAGAGGTCGGGCGTCTACGTGGGCGAAAATAGAAAAATTTTGCCCCGCCATAGTCCAATGACACCTGTCGGCAGCCTAGAAGGTCGGACAATCTTTCGCCCAACATGGAGAACTATAAACAGCTGGAGAAATGGAGGGAGGTGGCTGGTGAGGGCGATTCAAAACCGAACAAACGAGAAAAAAACATAGGCGGAGGCTCTGTCTGTTACTGCAGCGCCACTAGTGCCCAAATGCCATAAGGCAGCGGCGCTGGCTAGAGTCAGACAGGTCTAGGGGCCGGTTTGACGTACGACGGGAAGCCCACAACAGTCGGAGAAATAAAAAATGACACACAACCATGTTTTTACATAAAAGAAATATGTAAGGTGTTCTACAAAACCATGTTTCTACTATCATGCAAGGGTTTCTTAAAGTGTGAAAACCAAATGATGAGCACAACACCTATTTAGGCAATAAGATGTGTTCAAAGGTTGAAGGTGTGGGAACATATCATCTTTGTAACGCCCCGACCCGAGCGAGGGCCCAAAAATCTAGAATAAAAATTTTCTTCCTTAAATAAAGAAATATCATTTGTGTGCGAGAGGTATAACGTTCTTCTATGCACTATAGATCTACAAAACTCACGGTGTGTAGGTCAGAATAAAACATATATGTATATTTAATTTGGATCGGGCCAACGTTGCCTTGCCGTTGGTTGCCTATGTACGTATTGGATAATATTTATAATATTATTCTAATATGATCGGATTTGAACATAGTTTTGCCTAACGGCTATTACATACATCACGTATCACAAAATCATATACGTTAAAATACATATATCATTATACTTAAGTACATCATTCAGAGTTAGACTGAAATCTCATAAATCATCGGAGTCAGACGGAAATCTCATTAATAATCGGAGTAAGAAAAAAATTTCATAAATCATCGGAGTCAAATCTCATAAATCATTAGAGTCAAATAGAAAATCTCATAAGTCATCGGAGTCATACATAAATCTTATAAATCATTGGAGTTAAAACAAAAATCTCATAAATTATCAGAGTCAAACAAAAATCTCATAAATCATGAGAGTCAAACAGAAAATATCATAAAATTGATGTTCGTATCAAATCCATTGCAACGCATGCAAATAGAAAATTCAAATTAAAATCCTATTGAGAATCAAAGTTCTTAAAATCAAAGCCCATCAAATGTCATACATACTGTAAGATCTCTAAACTCTAACCAGTTTAATTTATTTTATTCGGTGATTATTGTATGGTTTAATGTTGACTTTGATCGGTTTTGACCTATTTTTAAATTTAAGGTGGTTAACAATAGTTTCAATCAAAATTTTATTCCCTTTGATGGTCTTTATGTTAATATAAGTTAATTGGGAATTTTTTGGAATTTTTAGAATTTTTGACTATTTTCCTAAAAAGTTAAATGGCGGGACCTGTTGTGGGCCCTACGTGCGAAATTGGTATGATAAGTCCCAAATGATCCTAAAAATATCTTAAGATAGTATTTAAATGTTTCAAAATTTTTAGAAATCAATTTGGGCTTAAAATTGGCGAATTTTCCATTTTTAGTGTTAAATTTTATTTATACCCCACCTATTCGTTAGGTCTACCCCAATACTTACTATAAAAGGAATGACACAACCAATTTCCCAATTGAGAATGGTTGAAATTTGGAGCTTAGGAGGCCCTGATCCCCATTTTCCAAAGAAGGAAAGGTGATTAAGGTAAGATTAGCTTAATCTTTCACTAATTTCTCAGGGTTTCTCCTAAACTGTCTAAATCTTTTCTTTTGCCAAGGTTTAATCTTGATTTCTACCCATATAGCTAGTTATTTAAATCTCTATTTCAAAACCTTATAAAAGGAATTTTGTTTTTGAACTCAATAAACCCTAGATCTACTAGTTTTTAAGAGATTTAGGTATTTTAAATTGGATTTATGAAGGTATTAACAAAAACCCTATTTTGGGTAGGATTTGAAGGTGTTGGAGGATCGATTTAAAGTCAAGAAGCTTGTTGAAGGTAAGAGATTTCGTCCTAATTAGATCTGTGATTTCAGATTTGATCTTTAATGGGGTTTTCTGTGGGTTTCAATGGAGTTGAGCTTTAATGGCAGATTTTGAAAAGCTTAATATTTCTTATGATTTCTTGGTGCCGTTGGTTGTAAATGGCTAGATTTACTATTTTCTAAGCTTAGATTTCATTATTATGAAGTTTGGGAGTGAGATTTGAAGGTTTGAGATTTATATGTGCATTTTTGGTTTTGAATTCGTAATGGGGAAGACGAACCAGAACTTATGTTCTGGCAATCGAACGGCCATGCAGGCTGATCGAACGGCCCATTCAAATGACCTTGCAGGGTGTTCGAACGGCAACATAACAGTTTTGTGGTTTTGGTTATTTCACTCATTTTTCACGATTTCCTCTAAAATACCATTCCTTATGATTATTACGAGTAAATTATGCTAAAATGATCTAGTGGAAGAGTATGAATTTGATGTTGGAAGTTGTGATGAATGTTTAAGTATCATGTGAATTACATGTTATTCGGTTTAGCATGTTATAGATTCTTATCTTGAATCCATGTTGAATGATTTCTCATATTTTGAATATGATTCCAACAAGGTTATCGCATAAGAGTAGACTTGTAAATTTTCACATATTATACTTGAATTATGGGTGAATGATGGTGTCATGTCTAGCTTCAAGTGTGATATGAATATGTTTACATAAGTCTAGCATGAGGTTGTACTTGATTCGAATTGTGTTTTTCGATGGTTTTCACTCGTGATTTCAGCAATGAGCCATGACTAGATGTTAAAAAGCATGTGTATAGTATGTTGATGAGTTATTTATAATGCATGTCCATATGCTTAGAATGAAATGTTTCTACCATGTACACACACATGTGGGGGTAATTATGGTGATTGTTAATGCTTATGATTAGAAATGATGCATGTATGACTGATGTCATGAATTAGAATTTATGTAGTCATTGCTCATGTATGTACCATGTTGCATGCATCATAAGATGGATTTATGAATGAGATTTTATCGAGATTAGTTGTATTGATCAATTAGATGAAATGGTGTGATATTGCTTGCCAAATTAATCGATCGAAGGCTTATCGATTCGGTTTTATGTCCGAAAGGACATGGTTTTATGTCCCTTGAGGACGGGTTTTCCTCCCCGGGTTGAGAAGAGAGGCAATGCTATAAGGAGATAAAATTATTGAGACCTTCTGGACCTTGAGAATCCAGACTAGTGTATTCTTCCCCGTTAGGGAATTTACCCAAACTATGTAATTCCTTAAGACTTTCCAATTAGGGATTGTTTGGAGTGAGCAGGGATTGCTTATGCTTTGGCCGATTAAGAATGGTTGTTTTACCGACTTGCATGGTTATGATTGTGTGTTAGAGACACATGATATGCAGGTTGATGAATTATGATTATGCATGATATGATTGTGTGGTAGAGACACTTCTCATGCAGGTTAAATGTGATGATATGCATGATATGATTGTGTGGTAGAGACACTTCTCATGCAGGTTATATGTAATGATTATGCATGGTATGATTGTGTGGTAAAGACATTTTTCACGCAGGTTTTATGTAATGATTATGAATGGTATGATTGTGTGGCAGAGACACTTCTCATGCAAGTGAAATGTGATGATTATGCATGGTATGATTATGTGGTAGAGACACTTCTCATGCAGGGTTATGGTTATGGATATGCATTATGTGATTGTGTGTTGGAGACACGTGTCATGCAAGTTGATTGTTATGAAGGAGAATGGTTGTGCATGGATATGTATGGTATGTTTGAGATATGTGCATGCAGGGTAATTGCATATGTTTAAGTATAGTTATGGTGAAGAGAATAATCAGAAATGGGATGTTATATGATAGGTAGATCTGATAGACCATGTTGATGTGTTGTATATATTTTCTGATTTACCGTTTCTATATCTAAAACCTTAACTGAGTTTTACTCACCCCACTTTCTGTGTTTTTGTTTTGGGGCTGCATGGTACGACATGCAGTCGAGCATGATCCTTTGTATAAGAAACGCTCGATAAGAGATTGGGAATAAGCGTGGATGCCTTTAGAACTTTGTTATGTTTTCTTATTTATGTTGTTATGATAATAGAACATCATGTATGGTGGTTATTGTTTCATACTCGTGTATATCTTATGTTTTTAGATCTGTGCAAGACTTTCTAATTAGAGCCATGTGTGTCGGCTCAGTATTTTAAGTATGTGGGTATATGACTTATGGACTAGTTCAGAGTTAAAGTCCTCTTTTATTCTACTTATTTCTATTGCACAAAGGTTTAAAGGTGCGCGACTTTGTATGTGTTAATTACCTGCTAGAGGGGACTAAAGTCTTCCGCAATTCAAAAATTTATCGCTCCCATGCGCTTCGACCATCCCTTAGACTGGGTTCGGCTCAGGTCGGGCGGGTGTAGGGGCATGACACATGCAGAACAAAAGGTTCAAAATCGGAGTTTGTGTTAAACCCAATATCACACATACTAACATACAAAACCGAAAAGTTCAAAATTAGAATTCATTTAAAATCAATAACAACAGATTCAGAACAAAATTTTCAAATTATTTCAAATTTAAAAGTAGAATTTATTTCAAATTAATGACTACACATTTAGAATAGAAATTTCATATTCTTTCAATTTAAAATGAGAATTCTTATTAAATTAATATATTTAATAAACATTATATTCTCACAAACAGATCAAAGCTCCGATACTTCGACGCACTATGGATGATATTTCCTTGTTGAAGGAAGAAAATTTTTATTTGAGATTTTTCGACCCCGGCTTGTGTCGTTACAAGCTTGTTCTTCATACAGGATACACTTTAGATTTAAAGGAAACTTTTTATATTTCAATTTTTTCAAAAATTTAGTTTTTTGTGTAAAGACTAGTGCCTTATAGCTTTAATTTCAGTTTATGAATTCATCATTTCTTATTATTAAAGATTTGGTTACCATTGGTTCTGGTTCCTTGATAGATGGATTCTATTGTATCTCTTTGTATGTTTCCTTTGAACAATCTTTAATGTCAGTGCACGATAGTGTTATTAAAAAGAATTCCTCCATGTTATGGCACAGGTGGATGGGGCATATCTCCATTAACCGCTTAAAGATATTTGTAAGAATAGTCTTAAAAACTCTAGACTTTATTGATCTTGAGACATTTATAGACTGCATGAAGGGAAAGCAGACTAACAAGTCTTCTAAGGGTGCTAAGAGGCATGATAAAAAATTAGGAATCATACACATTGATATTTGTGGACAGTTTAGTACACCATGTCTAAATTGTCAAAGGTATTTCATGACCTTTATAGATGATCATACATGATACATGTATCTCTATCTCTTAAATAAAAATGTTGAAGTATTTAATACTTTCAAGACTTATAAGGTAGAAGTAGAGAAATAATTTTGTCTGAGTATCAAAATAGTTCACTTAGACATGGGAGGGAAATACTATGGCAAGTACACAGAGAGTGGACAAAACTTAGTCTATTTGTGCAGTTCTTGTAGGAACATGGTATTATTGCACGATACACAGTACTAGGCACACCAAAACAAAATGATGTGACAGAAAGAAAGAACCACACTTTGATGAACATAGTGAGGGGCATGATCAGTAACTCCTCTCTTCCTCTCAATATGTGGAGTGAAGCCTTAAAGGCAGTCGTGTATATTTTAAATTGATTTACATCTAAAGTTGTTCCTAAAACACCCTTTGAGCTATGGAATGGATGAAAACAAAGTTTAGATCATGTACACATTTAGGGTTGTCATGTTGATGTTATGGTGTACAATCTACTCGAGAAGAAACTTGACCCTAAGACTAAGTAGTTTTTTCATTGGCTATGCAGAAAGGTCTAAGAGTTATAGGTTTTATTTTCCTCGCACACCCCTACAGTAGTCAAAGTATGGAATGAACATTTTCTTGAGAATGACAACTTGAGTATGAGTATTTTCCCAAAACACATTGTGTTTGAGGAAGTACGGGTTCCAGTTCTTTACCTACATCCGATGGATGATCACATATTATATCACCTATGGTGATTCTAAAGCAGCCTATCATTTCACCACCATTCCCTTAGGAATAAGTTGTTGAAGTATCTATTGTACAGGTACCTCCACCTTTGGATGAAATAATACTTTGACGGTCCTAAATAATAAGGAAACCTCCAATCACTTCTAACTATGTTGTATACCTCTAGGAGTCTAATGAGAATGTTGGACTCATTTAAGATCTTGTTACATATTCACATGCCATGAATAAAGATAACTCCAACAAGTAGTATGATGCTATGCAGGATGAGATGAAATCTATGGTTGATAATCAAGTCTGTGATCTCATAGAGTTACTGCAGGGCGCCAATACCCTTAGCTGCAAATAGGTCTATAAGATTAAATTAGATTCATCTGGTAACATTAGCATATATAAGGCCCGACTTGTTGCCAAAGGTTTTCTTAGGAAAGATGGTGTAGACTACAATAAAACCTTATCTCTAATTTATACGAAGAATTCATTAAGAGTTATTTTGGCCCTTGTAACCCATTTTGACCTAGAGTTACATAAAATAGATGTGAAGATAGCATTTTTGAATGGGAATCTTGAGGAGGTGTATATGAATTAGCATGAAGGATTCACCTCAAATAACGAAAATCATATGGTTTGTAGCCTCAAGAAGTCAATATATAGACTAAAGCAAGCCTCTCGACAGTGGTACTTAAAGTTCAATGATGTTATTACTTCATTTGGTTTTAAGGAGAACATTGTTGATCAATGTATATACCTTAAGATTAGTAGGTGTCGTTACATGTTTTTTGTCTTGTATGTTGATGACATTCTACTTGCAAGCAGTGACTTAAGGATGTTGCACAAGTCTAAGCAGTTTCTTTCTTAGAACTTTGACATTAAAGATTTAGGAAAGACATCATGTGTCATAGGGATTGAGATATATCATGATAAATCCAAATAGATCATCAGGTTATCACAATAAGTCTATATCAATAAAGTTCTAAAATGGTTTAACATAGAAAATTGCTCGCCTAGTGGTGCTCCTATTGTGAAGGGTGACAAATTTGGCTTGTTCTAGTATCTTAAGAATTCTTTAGAGTTGGAAAACATGAAGAAAATTTCTTATGCATCGGTTGTTAGTAGTATGATGTACTTGGAGGTTTGCACAAGACCAGACATTGCCTTTGCTATAGGAATGTTTGGTAGATACAAAAAAAAAATCTAGGGTTTGATCATTGGAGAGGTAGGAAAGAAGGTTATAAGGTATCTACAACGAACAAAGGATTACATACGTACATATAGACATTCTGATTATTTGGAGCTAGTCGGGTACATAGATGCAGACTTTGCTGGTTATGTTGACTCGGAAAAGTTGATATCAGGTTACATTTTCCTTCTGGCAAGTGGTGGTGTCTCTTAGAAAAGTATTAAACAAACCTTTACAACATCGTCAACTATGGAGGCAGAGTTTGTTGCTTGTTATGAGGGCACGTCACATGCTACTTGCTAATAAACTTTTTCACAGGGCTTACTATTTCGAATTCCATATATAGGTCGTTAAAGATGTTATGTGATAATATTGCTGATGTGTTCTTCACGAAGAATAATAAGAGTGGAAGTCAAAGTAAGCACATCGACATCAAGTATCTTGCAGTTCGGGATTGTGTTAAAGAATTGACGGTTGTTATTGAGTATATGGTAATGAGCTTATGGTTGTTGATCCAATGACTAAGAGCTTACCCCTTCTCTATTTAAGAGTCATGTGTATTTGATTTCTCTTATATATTTCTAGACTTTTTCAATTATCATAGCAGTTACATTTTTTTCTTGTGTTGTCTCATTTTTTATGCATTTAAAGTATCAGACGATGTTTGGACAATGAGTAGGAGAATGCTTTCAGTCATATTGATATATATATATATATATATATATATATATATATATATATATATATATATATATATATATATGAAAAAGCTAAGCACAAGTCAACTTGATAAAAGAGTTTATCAGGTTGATTTTCAAAATATATATCCTACCAATATTTGTTGAGCGTGGGACGAACGAAAATAAAAAGAGCATCATAAAAAATAATGGGCTATAAATTTTGGGCCCCGTTCATCATGGTGCTTCAATCTCAAAATCAAATCAACGCTTGAGATTACATTTTTTATTTGGGTATTTAGAGTTGTACAATAGGTGCGGAACTAATTAGGATTTAAATATCTTATTTAAATATGTGGGTCTATAAAATTTGAGGTTATTTCAAAATAAAAAAATTATTTATTTAAACTACATTAAATTTAAGTCATTGATTTGGGGCTGAAACTTTGACCGGCTTTGATGAGCGGGTCCCAATTATCAAAATTGGCAAAAAATATAGTAATCTCTTTTCTATATGATTTGTCATGCATTTCTTTTTGTCCCATACCCCCATTTGACGTGGCCCACAAAAATGGGCCATCTAACAAATTCAACCTAATAGAGTTTATCAAGTTGACTTATACTACCCCATCTCATATATATATATATATATATATATATATATATATATATATATCACTTAAATATAGTGGATTAGTTGCATTGTAATACGTAAAAGGGAATACTCTCTTATGAGGACATAATTACCCTAATTTGTGTAATTATGATATTTTGTAAGAGTATAAAGTTATCAAATACAGTTCGAAGAGTATTGCTTTTTCTAAAATAATATACACATACGAAAGTCAATTTAACATTTCACATTACCCATTTAGTCATTATTTTTTAAATAAAATATTTTTTTCAAATATAGTTTAATTAAGCAAAGTGGAAGATTTTATTTTTATGGCTTAATTAAGAAGTTATGTCAAGTGGAAGAATGTTAATTTGTTTCTTAATTAAAACATAAGGTAGCCCAACCGTCTCAATTGACACATATTTTGGGCTTTTAAAACTATCTGGGTAATGGGCCTCATTCGCAATACCTATTAAGTTGTGGTTTTAGGATGAAAGGTTAGGATTCTTAATGATATTGTACTAGTTTAGTTATAAATACACTATTAGCCATCCTAAAATAGTACCCTAAGCAAAATTTACTAGAAGTTAAGTTTTAAACAAAAACACATTATGTGAATTTGTAAAGATTAGGAGAGAAAAACTTCATTAAGGGGGATAAAATTTTGTTAAAGCTCTTAATAGCTATAGGTAAGCCTAATTTCATTATATTTTATTCCATCAACTGCTCAGGCTTCCTGCACCTAATAATCTTGGCCGTAATAATGGAGACAGAGAGATGAATCTGCTTTGCCATCTGAAGGAGCAACTCCTCACCTAGTGACAATCCCCCTAGGAGTCAGGAGGCATCTGATACTGCACCTCCACGCTCACGAGCTGCTGGAGTACTGCCTAGCTCTTCGTTTTATTCGTTCTGTTTCAAAAGGTGAATCATGTGGAATAAACGTAGAGGTGGAGCTACAAGCCTTGGCAGAATAATTTTGACAATACGAAATTGTGGTGGAATGTCTTGAGCTCATTTTTTGTTTTTTGCTTCAAGTTAAGAGATCTACAAATGAGAACCACTGCTCGAGCTAGAACAGTTACGCTTCCGCTAGTTGTTTTGACTTTCTGTTGCTTTTTTAGGCTTTCCTCTGCAGTTGCGTTCCTCTCGTAATCGTAATGTATGCTTCATTACTTCTATTGTACGCGTCTTCCTGCCCTTCCGTTCATTTCCCATAACGTACATGTTACAAAAAAAAAAACAGAAAAACAAAACAGGAGGACTTTTTTTTGGCAATAGAATCATAATAAAAACCGAAGGGGGAGTTAAATTATACGTAGGAGGGAAGAATCTTTTGGTCCTCCTACTTACATCTTCCAGGATATCCTCCACTTTATAGTACTTATCCTCTGCCGCAATTCACAACTCCAGGAGGACAAAAAAGTCTTCCATGCAGAACGTACATGATGCCTATGGATAGTAGCGAATTTAGGATACAGACATCAATCAAGAAAGGGAATGAATTCAAGGCATAGCACAAAACAAGATCACAGAATAATGAAGTGGAATGCTTTTTATTAGGCTTTGAAGCGCTTCACTCGTTTGTTGTGGTAGTTCATCAGATTGTTTGCTGTCTGCATTTTCTTTGTCGAGCTGCAAAGTATGCAGCTGTTCAGTTGTTTGAGATTCTGCGTGAGAAAATGAAGTGACATCAAGAGACGAACATTATTTCAAGGAAAAAAATAAACTGAAATTAGAAAAAGGACTGAGAAAATTGACGGTAGGTTTAATTAGAGCAGGGAGACTTTAGCACATTACTTGTCAAATTCTAATTTCTATTTAGCTCGACAAATTAAGGAACGTTTAAGGCCAATCAAGGCAAAGTAGAATTTTGGTTATTGGATGTTTAATCGTTATCATTGTCATTATTAACTGTGTATATCTTAGTTTTGCATAATTCTTGCTGTCTGCACCTGTTTGAGGGGAGTGTTCAGTGTGACAGTCTGTATGCCGAGGCACAATTTTGTTGCCATCGCATGTACAATCGTGCATAGTTTTGGGCAGTATATCTGGCATTAAACTTGTTTTGCAGCCATTTATCATGGAAAGTGGGTGCGACTCAAGCTATCCATCATGTCAAGGTAAATTTGAAACAAACAAAGCTTCGTGATTCAGAAAGAAATTAGAGCAAGTATAAGCCTTCCTAATGAAGGTGCTGGCGTCTACAGGCACATTTGGTGAACACAACAGTGAAGACGAGCAGAAATTGTTTCAAAAAGGAGCATCATGAGTCACTCACTTGTGTATTATTTAAGAGTGTCTCACTTGGTAACCATTGGTAGGAAATTGATTGGAGCTGAGAATATTTCAAATGTCAGTGCAACTATTTGAATACGAAGTCAGTGTTTTAGGTCTAGTGATTTAAGTTGGGGCAAAGAGGGATACATTACCGCTCCATGTTTCCAGCTTACCAGAGTTGGCTGGACACAGCTGAAAGCATGGGTGTTATTAGACACTGTGGATTCGGATGATCAGAACAATAAAATTGCCGTTGAATTGGCACTTTTGCTTCTTTCATTTGCTTGTGATCTTCTGCCTGCATACTAGTTCATTGACCGTTGAATGAGTGGTAAGTAAGCTGGTGGGTGGTGGGGACGTTCAGCAGCCAGACTGGAGGTCATTGACCCAAAACCAAAACCAATTTGAACACCAAAAATACACAAGGATCCGAAACCATTCAGATCGTCTGAGACAAAATTTCCATACTCGTGAAACATTTACAAGCTTTGGCAAGCTGAAAGTAATCAGGCTATACAAGGACCCTCAATCAAAAGGGTAAAAGGAAAACTGCAAACAGAAAGAGTCCTCTGAGTCTGGGTTCAATTTTAGTACTTGCAGAGGTCTCTAGCCTTGGACGGCGTGGGCATGCCAGCATAGTAGCATAACAACGTATCGCCTGAGATGTACATCCTCGTTCTCTGCTTCTTTGCCAGCGTCGAACACCTCTTCCCGTAGCTGACCTGTCTCCCTCCTGCGTTCATCTCCTCTTCAGCTCTCTGTCTCTTTCTTTCTCTTCCTCTTCCTCCTCTCCAGGGTACAAACACGGGCTGGTCCTGGTGGCCAATTTGGACATGGGTGGTTGAATAGATGGACTTTGGTACTTGCAAGGTCTCTAGTCTCGGACGGCGTGGGCATGCCAGCAGAGTAGCATAACAACACAGCGCCTGAAGATGTACATCCTCGTCCTCCTCCGCTTTGCAATCATCGAACACCTCTTCCCGAAGCTGGCCTGTCTTCCTCCTGCGTTCATCTTCTCTTCAGCTCTCTATCTCTTTCTTTCTCTGCCTCTTCCTCTGCAGAATACACACGGGCTGTTGCTGGTGGGCAATGTAGACATGGGTAGTTAGATACATATATATGGACAAAAGAAGCTGGCCACTGCGGACTGCCTACCGGGAAGGAGTGGTGCCCCATCTGTCAAGGTGTCTTTTTAATGGTGCGTAAGCATGGGTGTGCGGGATCTTCTCGAAGGCCGGCTTTTTGCCGCCGTTAGTTTCACTTCCAGCTGATATTCCTCCAGAAATGCTAATATTCAAAGCATCTAGCCGCAAATATTCAAAGCCTCTGGCCACTTCTCTTGTTATTCAGTATCTATTTCGGCCTTTGTCTCTTCTGTCCTTCTAGTATTTTGGAGGCGGCTTGGGTAATATGGTCGCTGTGGATACTCATTTACTCTGTTTGCAACATAGCTACTATTGATCTTGCTTAGAACTCAATCCGTTTTATATTAATTATCTTTAGAAAAATAGTTGTTATTAATGAATGGTGACACTGTAAAGGATGAATAAGCTTATGATACTATTTTTTAAGTACCTAATTATCTAAGTTTAATAAAACAAAAAAATAAATATAGAATATATTCTTTTATCCAATAGAACTATTAATTTAGGAAGAGGGTGTATTGAGAAATAAAGAGAAAAAAATACATCCTTGTCTATATGCACCATAATAATCTTTTCAGTACCTTGTTTAACTAAAAATATATTAGTTTTCCTTTAGTCTTCTAACCCAAGAACCTCCATGTTTCTTTCATCTATTACCCTAATTCAAAATATCCCTACATCTCTTTTTTAACTCCGACAAAGTGGCAATAGCTCTGGCTGTAGCTCCATTTTCAGCAATTCTTCCTTCATAGTCGTCAATACAAAAAAATTATTGTGTTGCCAAGCTCGGGCTAGCCAAACTTTGGTCACCCTGACCTGAGTTGTGCCCTACATCCATAGGTTGCCCTAGATTGGGCGTGCCTATTCAAGGCCTTAGGAATCGCCCAAATCTGGCCTATCAACCGTGGCGACAAAAAAAAAGGATACTAAGGAGATTATTAAGATGTATATTCACACATTTCTTGCCATAACTATAAAGGTATGATTATGGTTAGTTTCCTACTTTAGGAGCGCACTGAAATATGTGAAAATCTAAAAATTGAAATTAACTTTTTTTCTATTTTTTTAAATGGCTAACCATGTGTAACACAAACATGTTTTATGTTTTATAAAAAATAGCACGTTCCATGAAAAGATGAAAAGAGCCAACGGCTCATGTCTCCATCATTCAATAAGGTCTAACTGAAGTCACCAATCTCTTTGGACAATTGTATGGACTGTTCGTTCTGTAGCCAATTTTACTTCTCTTCTATCATTAATTATGTTATTACTCCACCTAATGTCAATATATAAAAGGTTAAAACCCTATGTGGCCCTGACTTTAGCTTATTATATTATTTTTAGGCCTTGGCCGACCTCTAACCCTATGTGAGCCTTAAAAATCTTGATCATAGCATAGTCTTAAGCGGGCTCAGGTTAGGCCACAAGTTTTTTTCTTTTTTGTCTTTCATTATTTTTATATTAAACAAATATTATTTAGATGAAAAAACTTATAATTTTCAGGTTTGGTCCCACTAGTGAACCCTATGAGATACAAGATCATATACCTTTATTGGGGTCTTTCATAACTAACTATAATGACTTAAGCTTGTAATCTCCTAAACTTTCATAAAATATACTATATTTTTTTTTTCTTTCACTCATCACCTATGCAGGGCTTTTTGCCCCTTGGTCCTATCCCAACCCTATTTAAGGTGGCCCTATTTTTTTAGCCCAACCCTAAGATTGGGCCCATAAATTTTTAACCCTAACCAACATTTTTATGAACATAGCTAGCCCAACCCTTAAAAGTTTCACCCTTAAAAATATAGAGGGTGTTTAGCTCTAATGGGCTAGGGAGTCAATGGTGTGAGCTACAGTCTTGCTAATTTTTCTAGAAATATATAAAATATTATTTATTATTAATTTAGAGAGAGAGAGCTACTATTGGGACCCAATAGGAAAGGAGGAAGCAACCAAGTATCTTTCCAATGCAGCATAGAACCATAAATTGAGAAGAGTTTTGCATGTGCCCCTATAATAATGAGCCCAACATAAGCTAAGCATGGGGAGCTGTTGAGATTTAAGATAGACGGTTCACACACTAACTCACATTAGCATCAGTAATAATGACGCTAACATGTGCTAGCGTGTGTGGCATCAATTTCGTGGATGAACGGCTCCCATGCGCAGTGTACACTGGGTTCATTTTTTGTGAGGAGCAGGAAAAATTCTTCCCATAGATTGATCATAGTGAGGGAAACATTTTAATGCTATGCAATGAGCCCAGGATAAGGAAGCATTGGAGCCCTTCATCCATGAGATTGACGGTACACACGCACGCTAGCACACATTAGCGCTAATACAAGTATGTTGTTGATCTCATATTTCAACTGCTCTTATGTGTTTAGGGGTGGGCCCAGCCCAGCCTACTTCCCATTTTGGGTTGTCTAGTCTGGCCTGAAGGGGGAGGAGGGGGCCCATTCCATAACCCACTTATGAAGGGCAGTGAGTCGGGCTGGGTCAGTCAACTCCCTCCTCGTTCCTTTTAATTTTTTCAAAAAAATTGAAAATACATAAAAAAATCTTAAAAAATATTTATTAAATAATTTATAAAATTACACAATAGAATTATAATTTACAAAGTGAAGGTTAGAATTGTATCACTATAGAATGAGTACATCCCGACTAAGTTGGCACCACTCACCTATCTATTATTTATAATTATAATATAACACCTTAAATACAAAAATAAATAAAAAATAAATTATTTACTAACGATTGATTGTCAAGTTTTCTATTTTTTCTCCTATTTTCTCTTCAAAATTGGGAGTTTGTGCAATTTCTTCTACACCCAACCAATCCTTCAAGCAAATGCATGCCTCCACCCGCATCGGGCATTAGTCGACTTCACATTTCGTCTAACACCCCACCTCCTACACTAAAAGTAGATTTCGATATTACTCTGGACATCGTGGTTTATGTAGCGCCCCAAAATTTTTATGTTTTGAAAATTTTGAACGTTCGGGCCCATAACGAGTTTAGGGCCCAATAGCCGATTTTTCTTAAAAGTGGACCATTTTGAGTTTGATTCGTTCAAAGGAGCCTTAAGTTATTTGATAGGGCTCAGAGAGATAAACGTATAAAGCCCAAGAACATGTCAAACGGACATTGGGATCATAGGCTACGGTCTCGAGGAGCGTGTTATAGGCAGGGCTCATTTTAAATTAGCGAGAAAACATACCTTTGTGTAGTCTTGTTTCTAAGGGCTCTTCGATATGAGTCCAATGGTACCAAGAACGTGTGATTCCGAGTTCAGGATAAAAAGTTATGTTCACTTGAAATTCTAATTTCGTTGTTGAGATATATATATATATATATATATATATATATATAAAGGTTGATGTCAGCACTGGTTGATGCTAAAAGTTGGCTTCATTGTGCTTACGCACACTTTCCGCGGTAGGTGAATTGTCGCATTGCAGCAGGTGAACCTGCCGCAATTTGGCAGGCCTATTCCTATTGTGGCAGGCTCACCTGCAGCTAGCTGGAGCATGGGCTGCCATGCTCTTGCAGCCGTTGGATGTGCAACACATGTTGCGCATCCAATGGCCCAACATGTCTATTTATAGAGATGGAGGGGGAGGTTTCCAATTTACCCCACGCTTTCTTCTCTTCTGACCTCTGCATGTTGTCAAACTTCAAAACCATGTTTCTAAGCCGTTTCTCGACTGATATCTTATGTTCAAAAACCATTAAAAAACTGTTCATTAAGTCCTAAATGGGGTAACTTTTCTGTAGCCCAACATAGAATTAAATTTTAAAATCCTACACAAGATTTTAACATTAAATACATGCTATTCCACCTATGACTAACATCAAATTGAAATTTTGTGTATTTCTTACTATGCAATCTACATAATTCTTTAAATTCTTGTAATCTAGAGGGTGAAGATGTGATATGTAACAAAATATTTATAATTAATTGAATATGAAGTTTATTATATTCAAACCATCTTGAACAAATAGATTAATTATGTGACATGCACATCAAACATGAAATATATTTGATTCTATTGGACCAATGGGATTCTAAAAGTTCTATAGCTAAATTATTATTAGAGGCATTATCTAAAGTAATAGATATAATTTTATATTTAAGTGAGTATTTATGTAAAACATGCATCCATGATATTTTGAAAATTGAAGTGCTGTGAGGATATTCTAAAATGTTAAAACATATTATTTTCTTATTTGTGACAATGTTCATTTCAGAAATTATAACAGTAAAGATGATGTCATTCACATTATTGGAGAGATTCTCCACTTCAGTCACATTGGCTTATGTATTTTTCTTCTTGGAAGCTTCTTATTTTTTCACTTGCGATAATCATTAACCTTGTTGCCTTGTTTATCATACATATAGGATTTGCTCTTGAATTTAGCTTTGTTACAGTCGTTGTTTGATTGACCTCAAAGATTTTTCCTTTTCTTGTTATTGAAGTTGTTGTTTTTCTACTATTGTTTTACAACATTGACTTTGGCTTCCATACCATGACCCCTAGTTTTCTTATTAGAAGAACGATTGTCTTCTTCAATCTTCAACTTTACAATCAGGTCTTTCATATTTATTTCTTTACGCTTATTCTTTAAATAATTCTTAAAATCCTTACAAGATGGTAGTTATTTTTCAATTATAGTTGTCACCTGAAAAGATTCACTTAAAGTTTACCTTTTACATGTATATCATGTATGATTACTTATAGTCCAGGAATTCGCCTACAACGAATTTCTTCGTGTTAACATTTTTTGTTTTGTACTTCTTATCCAAGGATTCCCATAGTGCTTTTATAGTTTTCATTGGATTATACAACATGTTGTTCAACCCATTGAGAATATAATTTTGACACAGAAAGTCTGCATGTTCCCTTACATTGACTGCAATAATAACCTATTTGTTATTCTTTTTATCAGTGAGAAAAGGAACATCCTCTTGAAAAAATCAAGCTAAATTTAGCGTGGTAAGATAGAACAGCATCTTCCATTGCTATCTCTAAAAATATGCACTATTTAAATTATTGATTTCCCCTTTCACTTAAACACGAGTAGTAATAATAGTAGGCATTATGACCGAAGTCATATTGGTATCCTCTTAAGCAATTTATGTTCCAATGAATAGAAGATAATTTTAATTTTAAAATATTAAAATTACAACAGTGAAGTAAGAAAAAAATAATTTTGTCTTAAGATTGTTATTTTTGTACCTTAGTAATTATTGTGATTAAGGAAACTTACGTAAAGTCAAAAACTTGAAGATCAAATTAAACATTTAACCCTATGTCCTTAAGACAAAATTATGTTTCTCTTAATTATATTTAAGATCACTTGGGCGTCTGTCTCATAGGATAAGACGATCTACCACGTGCTATAAAAATACCTTTACATAGCATATGCAGTGAACCAATGTTGTGCAATCACTCTCACAAAAGGATGGTAGGAAAATCCAGTAAAAGATAATGGAGAAAAATAATTTTCAATGTTTAATAAAACATAGAAGAAATCTCGTTGAAGACAACTCATCCCGTTTAAACAAACATGTACGCATGTTGCTTATTAGGGGACACATTAGGTTAAGTAAAAATCGGACCCATTTTAATTTAAGAGAAAACTGAAAGAATTGTTCCCAAAAATAATAATTTTATCAACCCGATATACAGGTTAGCCCACTTAGGTGCATGGTCTAACATGTATCTCCCCTACAAAATTAGGGTGTCCTAAGGGCCTATCTTGTAAGGCCAAATTTATGTCTTATTTATCAACATCATCGTTATCTTTTAGACGAAGTAAAAGTATTTATTCCCTTCAACTAATACACATGTGACATATGTGATTCTCATTTACTGAAAAGTATATTTCAACCTAGTTTCTAATTGTTGGATCATACACATTGTTTGTTTGCAGCATCTTGAAAGTATGTGCGTAATGACTCATGGTGAGTTTGTATGATCATCAGGACAATGTTTGCCCTGGAATTGGCATATGATGGTGGAAGAGAAGTTTTTATCATAAAATGAGAAACCTTGGCACAGGATACCTCAAACAATGTTCAACTACCTTGTAATGCCTTGTATCCCATTACTGACAGTGTGGTCTTGTAGTGATGCTCAGGGGAAGTTGATATTTCTACACTACGGGCCCGTTAGGGGTTTTGGAAAAATAAAAAATTCAAAGAAAAGCAACTTTCTAGGAAAATTATATTTCTAAGAAAATAAATTTTCATAGAAAGAAATGTTTCCTTGGTTAGGGGTTCATCTGAAATTTTTTTGAGAAAACTTTATTAATGTATATTTTTAAAAATAAACTAACTAAAAAGCCACCTTTATAAAGAATAACATATTTGGGTCCTTTGATACTTATTTTTTGTTTGGTGAAGTGATCCTTTTTAGTCAAGTCACTTGCATGGTTGCGAGTAAAAAAATAATTTATCATATATTAATTTTAATTTTATTTTATTAAAAAAGTATGATAAATGATAATTTGAGTTTTGTTTCTCATGTACCCCATGTTTGTTCACCTTTTTTTTTGGCTACATGTGTTTGATGACTAATTTTCATTCTCGTCCCCTCCACATAAGTAAATGTTTATGCTCAAATGAGTTGGCATAAGAAGATATTATTATGCATTTTTTGAATTGTGGCGAACTAATTCGCTTGTAAATTAATCGGAACATAGATTCCAACAAAAACGAGAGGACTATTTTTTTTTGGTTTTGGCTATGGTCAAGGTCATTTGGGTCTTTTTAAGCACATGTGGTGGCTTTACCACATGCACAGAGCTATTTTGTGTATTACATAAAAATAAAAGATATTATAGGGCCATTTGGCAAAATTATAAAAAAAAAAAAATCAACAAGCAGGAGTGGAAAGTGGCAACAAAATTTTGAAGTAAATCTTTATTTGTTGTTATAGGAATAAAGATCACACATTTATAGTTTACGATTAGGACCATTCTAATTTTGTGTAGCAAAGTTGGCAGAGTAGAGAGCTTATTTCTCTCGGGGAGCCAGTGAGTAGCTATAGAAATGAAGATAAATCCTATTGACCAGTGTGACCTCAAAGAACACTAGTAACACTCATATGCCTCATCCAAAAGAGAAAACAAACTCGTGCTCTTAAAAACAAAAGGCTAAATTTTGAAAGTTGTCACACATAAATTGGCATTCTTGCAAGTCATGTGCATGTGCTTTAGCAACAACAGAACTTAAATAAATAATCCAGTGTTGTTCCATGAATTTCATCTTCCAAAGCCATAAAAATTCCCGCAACCATAGACTGGCATGACAAAAACTTTAAAAAAAGGTCCAACTTTGTTACATGCAACTATGCAATTACAGTTCATGACTAAAGTTCAAGAACTTCAAGTTTTTCTTGCACATTAAAAGAATACTAGACATCAATAGGTGAATTTTATAGCATAAAAGCATAAAAAGTACCATCACATGTCTTCCATAAGTGTGATACTCACCATCAACACTACAATCCTCTGCTCTACGAACTGAACTAAGGTCCGGAAACTTCATATTGCAAATAAAAAAGATATTCACCATCAAGATCCTTCATTTTTTCTTCACAGCTAATAGCAGTTCTGCACTTGTCCAATACAACATCTTCATCCACGGGGCCTCCATATACAGCCTTGTAACATGAAAGGATCCCTTCCAGCCCAGGTCTTTTAGGTGGTTTCTATACAAATAAAGGAAAATAAGTTAAACATTGAAGACTAAAAATATACACATTTATATGCATGTAAAATAGAGATTAGGCATATTACATTTGATATTGGGAGCATTATTCTCATTTCCGGCCCCATTCTCAAACCTCTTTCCCAATAGCTCTTCCTTGAGACTATGCCCCCGAGAAACAAAAACCTTCCCCTCTTCCCAAATGTTAATTTGGTAAAGCATATAATGAAATCATCATTTATTGAATAGAGACGAACATACTCCATAGAACCATACTAACTGATATAGAATGTAAAACCCATTATCGAACAACAAGATTGCCTTTTGTCAAGCCATTATTGAACAATGGTTAAGGCTGGGACAACAGACTCTTTTCTCTAATGACAACAGATACGGTATATAGAAAGAGCAGTGATCCTACAGACTGAAATTAACTAAGAAGACATTTTAACTTTTAGATAAAGTACATCTCGTTAAGCAAAATAGACATAAGGTAGTTAGAAGTTACATACCTTATCAAATCACCATTTGAATAACATCAGCTTCAACAAATTGAACCAACACAATAACACCAGAAATTAAACTCACTCCATTTATTCCTCATTTACAAGCTACAAACCTACAACAAAGAAATCAAAGATGGAAGCCCTTCCTCTTGGAACAGTTTCAAAATCTAACTAATAAATATAGTATACTTACTTTAGAATCAGCGTTGAATATGACAATTTTATATAGTACCTGAAGACCAACAGAAATTGAAGAAAAAAAATGCAGTAAACTAGGGTATCTAATTCCACTTTATATCTTACATACTAGAACACATCCTAGTGTAAGCTCCATTGAATTGACAAAGGGCATAACCATGCATGAAAATTGACCATCCACCCCATCAAGGATATAATAACATCTAATTTGACTTATTACCCCCCATATCCATCCCATTTCCCAATAACATGGACCCAAGTCATTTTGTTGAATGGAACATATTAAAGCAGTAATGTACATGTGGAATGAATCAATCAAGAAACAAATTCTGCAAAAGACCACGAATGTTAAGTTTGAAAAACTTCATGTACCTTAAACTGCTAAGCATAGGAATTTGTAGACATTGAGCCACTCGAAGAACCTGAACATGTTGTATTTGCCCAAAGAAATAAAAATTTGCAGGTAAGAAAGGGATATTGTAGACAAGAACCACTCTTTCTAAGAAAAAAAAATAGGGCATTCATACAATACCCAGCCACAACCATTAAAGGTTGTTCTAGAGATAGGCTCCCTAACCATCAAACTTTCGACAGCCTATGAACTAATTCCACATTTTGCACCATTGAAGAAAAATTTCGCACAACAAATTTTAATATATTTAAAGTCCAAATCAATCACAGAGACCATTAATACAACAGAAAAAGATCAATTACAGCGCATAGATACAGAAAAACCAGTCACAGAGCATAAATACAAAAAATAATAAAGCGCAAAGAAGTGAATATCAAAAAACGACCTCACTCCCAACAAACACCAGAAAACAAGAACATCGACAACCAAAAACAGTGTGAATCCACCATGGCATCACCTTTAGGTAAGAAAGATCAAATATAATTTCAAAATCAAGAGATACCTCTCGCCTAGGATGGAAAGGATCTCGGGTCCACTAGTAACCTCAACAGCGACGACTCCAGCCAACCACCACATCCAAACACATTGATACATAAATTATCCGTATTGCCAAAACAATAACACAAAGCCAAAGAGATCATTGAGGCAGTAATTCAACTTGGTAAAAATCAGCGTGGGTGAGGATGGGGAACTGCTCCCTGATTGGGACGAGCAGACAGAGGGCGATGTCGAGGCCATTGTTGGCGCCGTGAGCAAGCTCTGTAGGGTACCTCTGAAAACTGAGAGGGAGAAATGGAGGATGGTGGAGATTGATGGTGCTTATGTGAGAATGAGCAGAAACGAGAGAAAGGAGGAGGCGAGCAGAGATGACGAGGCTGTCGAAGCGTCGGCGAGAGGCGGAAGTGGGCGGTTTGTCAGGTGGGGCCGCACTGACGAGAGAGTGAAACAGAGTTAGAGAGAGTCGACGAGAGGCGGAGCGGAGAGAAGCAACCTGACGATAGTCTGAAATTTAATTTTCAGGGGTCGGAAAATAAAAAATTTTCATGTTTTATTTTTCTATAACCCCTAACCACGTATAATATCATTTTCTAGGAAAATTCATTTTCCAGCTATTTTTTCCGGAACCCCTAACAAGCCCTACTTGTTTTACATTAAAAGTTTAAAAGTCTACTCTACTCGGTCATGGTCCAAGCACTTTTTGCTTCTACCAATCCCATTCGGAAGTAAAAAAGTACTGGTGAACATCGGCCTACCAATTATTTGATGGCGGAATGGAACGGTATCACAACAGACTTGAGGTGGACGCAAAACCAAAACGAATCTCAACACCGAAAATAAACTAATATCCGTAACCAGTCAGACCAAATTGAAGAACTACACGGACAAAATTTCCATATTCGTAAAACATTTACAAGCTTCGGCAAGCTGAAAGGAATCAGACTATACAAGGACCCTGAATCAAAAGGGTGAAATGAAAACTAAAAGCAAAAAGAGACCTCTTCTGGGTTTAACTTTGGTACTTGCAATTAAAGGTCCCTAGTCTCGGACGGCGTGGGCATGCCAGCAGAGTAGCATAACAACGCAGCGCCTGAAGATGTACATCCTCGTCTTCCGCTGCTTTGCCAGCATCGAACACCTCTTCCCGAAGCTGCCCTGTCTTCCTCCTACGTTCATCTTCTCTTCAGCTCTCTGTCTCTTGCTTTCTCTGCCTCCTCCTCTGCAGAATACACGAGCTGTTGCTGGTGGGCGATGTGGACATGGGTGGTTAGATAAATATATATATATGGACAAAAGAAGCTGGACACTGCGGACTACCTACCAGGAAGGAGTGGTGCCCCATCTGTCTGAGGCGTCGAAGGAGAGTCCTTTTTTAATGGGTACGTAAGCATGGGCCTGCGGGATCTTCTCGAAGGCTGGCTTTTTGACGCTATTAGTTTCAGTTCCTGCTTATATTCCTCAGAAATGCTATTATTCAAATCATCTAGCCGCTAATATTCAAACCCACTAGATAATTGTCTTGTTATTGAGTTTCTGTGTCGGCTTTTATCTCTTCTGTCTTTCTAGAGGCAACTTCGGGGAAGTATTTTTAATATTTTTTACTCATAATACCCAGCTTAAGGAACGTATTAGAGTTTAATATTTATACATGCTAATGAATATTAGCGTCGGTATTATAAGTACTAACGTGTAGCATGGTCAAGGTGCATAAAAATTACTTCCCTCAAAAGCTGGAGGATAATGGGGTTTTAGTCATAGGCCATCACCCTAGTAACACCTGAGGAATGGGCTTAATATGCTCGCTTTGGATATTTACTCTGGTTGCAATTAATGTAGTTAGTATTGATCTTGTTTAGTATTAAGAAATGGAGAGAGAAAAAATACTGGCGCCATAACTATAGGGGTTTGATTTGTAATTTCTTTATTCTAGAAGCCCAGTGAAGTAGGTGAAAATAAAATAAACTTTTTCCTATTTTTTTAATAGCTGACCATGTGTAACATGAACATGTTTTTATATTTTATATAAAAAAAATATTTTATGAAAATAGCCAACGACTCCTATCTCCATCATCCAGGAGATCAATGGTGTACATGTTAGCGGACATGTTAAAGTGTGCTAACTTATATGTCATTAATCTCATGGATAAAAGGCTCTTACGTACGCTCAGCTCATTGTCAATACAGAACCTAATAAATGCTTCCATCTAATAAGACCTAACTCAAATGATCAACTCTTTGAACAATTGCATGAACTGTTTATTATCTAGCCATTTTTACTTCCCTCATTTATCATTCATTACGTCATTGCTCTACCTAAAGTCAAAATATATAAAATATTATTTGTCAATAGGATAGAGGTATGAGCCATAGAATCTAGAAACCAATTTGCCCTTTGTATCATGTGCACAATCAGGTCAAAATACTATGACACATGATACTTGGGCTGATATAAAGAGGGCTTTTGTTAATAAAATATTTTTATTAATCACTAATAAAGTATTAAGATACCTCATTTCTCACTCTCATTTAACATTTTTCAAAAGTATTTTATTAAAAGGAAATAGCAGCGTTATTATCAATATGGATAGAAAGAGAAAGTTACTATCAGGATTTAGGACCCAAGCACGTAGGAGCAAGCCGTAAGCATCTTCTTGATGCATTATAGATTGATCACAGCGAGATCCCCGAGATCACAGATAGGATGAGCCTTCTTAGGCCTTGGTCTTGACAAACTTCTGTCATAAGAATGTGTCAAGTAGGTCCGAGGTCCCTTCACCATTAACAAAGATAGAAAACTACAGTAATGCCAACCCAAAGAAACTAGGACACGATTGGATCACATCCACGAGGAAAACAATGACTTCAACTTACCTGCATATTACCTTTGACTCGATGATCACACGCAGTTCACACCAACTTGTTCGAATAACTTTTTTTTTAGCCGAGTCATCCTCTTCAAACTACTCGAAGTTAGAACTGCCACAGATCAATACAGTGATAACAAGAGACAAATGGCCATATGGTTTTTCTGTGGCAAGTTCGAATAAGTTCTAATGACCAAGAGGTACAATGCCACAAGAGTAAGGCTACTTAATGGGTCAAGCCAATTCGATGAGTATATCGGTTCGGCTTAAATTTAGCTCAGCTCGCCATATGTGTTTTATGTGGCAAGTTCAAATTAATGACCAAGAGGCCAGGCCGGCCATATAAAAGTAGAGGCCTAAGGCGAGTCTTAGGGTGGTATAATTTTTTTTCATAAGCTTGGCTACACATACGGTGTATAGTGCATTTCCTATTTCCTCTAGGCAACATAAAAGAAGAAAATAATGAAAAAATATTTGGATAGTCTTCATTTTTTATAATTTATCTCACAAATTTTTTATACCAATTGTTTTCTATAACAAAAATGATACCAATTGTGTAATTTTTCTAGTTTTATAACAATTTTTATGTGGTTGAAAGAAATAAATGAAGAGTTGGAAGCAAGTTTTTTTAAGTTAGAGAACCAAATAACTTAAGGCTCAGAAAGAAAGAGCATGTGGCCAACCTAGAAAATATTAGAAAAGAAATGAGTCTTTTTCACATTGTTTTCTTTGAGAATTCTCAAAAGAGCTAAAAGAAATTATAGATGCTGATGCACAACTAAAGTAAGAAGATTTTACACAAAAAATTTAGAAAAGAGTCATCAAAATTTTTCAAATGAATTAAAGAATTTCAAGAGGTAAATCAACAAATAAGAAAGAAGTTCTTAATTGAGTTGCTAAAAGAAGACAAATATCAAAATATGAAAAAGAAAAGTTTCAAGGATTCAAGGAGAAAGAATTGAAAGTCAATATTATCAACAAGAAAATATTGAGCATAAGGAGTTTGTGTTAAGTCTTAAGGTTAGTTAGTTATTTTGAATCTTGTAAGTTTTATATCATTCTAGTGCATTGATTTAGCCTTCGATTGAGGTTGTCATAGTTTTTTACCCTAATTGCAATTTTTTACATAAAAATCCTTGTGTGATTGTGTAGTGTACATGATTTATTTGATTGATTGATCATGAATGATGATTAGACAATAGGGTTTGCTTATACTGCTTCAAAACAAATTCTTGCACATAGAGCCCATTTCGAGACTTTTCCATGTAAATGCATGAGGCAAATTACCACAAATGACTCTAATGCAACTCTATATCCTAGAGAGCATGTAACTACCATGAAGAGGTATGATGTGGCTATTCATGCACCAAGAGGTAGAAGTCCAAGACCAAGGTTATGAGGCTTTTTTCTTAGTGGAACCTAAGGCAAACATGTATAATGCCATAGGAATAAGGTTATTAATAAGTCAAGCTAGCTCGATGAGCAGATCGGTTCGGCTTGAATTTAGCTCAGCTCAAAGAGGGCTCAACTTGTCGGTTCAAACTTGAAAATAAATGAGTTAAGCTCAAATAAGGGTAAGATCTAATTGACTTGACTCGAAACCTAATCGGTCTTACTCGATATCGACTCAAAGCTCAACTTGATTTTTTATATATATCACTTCTTACATATTATACATTATATAAATTTCTTAACGTTCACCTTTCATATACCCATAATATTCTAAGTTATTTTATAAAAATATATATACTATATATACATTAATGCATAGTATATAATATACTATATAATATGGTATATAGTACCCATATTATGCTATTATATTTCAAACAAATGTAAATTCTATTAGTAATAAAATTGAGAATATAGGTACGATAAATTTTTTATTCCTATTCTACCCTTATTCATCTATATAATATTATTTAATTTTAAACACTACCTTTAATTATCATAATTATCTTAATCCTAATAAATATAAATATGTAATTCTACTTGCATAATAAACATTATTAATCAACTAATCATATTGGTTTAGAATTTGAGATCTAGTTAACCTTATCTAGATTATGCCTACAAATATATCAAGTGAACCAAGTCTAGATTTTTATTTATTAATTTAAATTTTTTATATTTTTTCCTACAAATATATCCATTGAACCAAGTCTAGATTAATCTTATTTTAACAATAGATTTTGAAGTGATGCTTACAACTTTAATAGAATGGAATCGTGGTTGTTATAATCTTTTTATTTTTGTAATGTTGATGTGATTATCTAAATTAATATAGTTTTTTCATGAAAAAATATATTTGGGTTGTAAATGGGATTCGAGCCCAATTCGAACGTAGGTTTGAACTCCTATACTATATTTTCGAGCACAAGTTTAAGTTAAGTTTCAAGTTCTTTGGACGAATTGAGCCCAAACTAGGAGTGTAAGTGTTCAATCAAGCTCGAGCCAAGTTTTCAAAATTCAAGCTTGAGTAAAAAAAATCTCAAAACTTGGTTCAACTTGGCTCCTGAGCACCTTATACAAGAGTGTTTTTTAATGTTTTCTATGCTCCTATTGACAATGCACCAAACGTAATGAGCGCACACGGGAATCCTTCATCTATAAGATCAATGGCGCATGTGTTAGCGCATGTTAGTGTGAGTGTGCTAGCATATATGCCATCGATCTTAAATTACAAGGGCTCCCATGAATTCCATAAGCTGGGTTAGTGTGAAGGAAGAGTTTTTAATGCTCCCACTTACCATGAGCCCAAATGTAAAGAATGCATAAGGGCCATTTATCTATAAGATTGATGGTACACAAGTTAGCGCAACTTGGCGTGAATATTACTTAAGTTAATACGAATTAGTATTATGTACCATCGATGTTAAAAATGAACAATCCCCATAAATTAAAAATGATTCCGACTAGCCTAAACTACCTGCACAACGGGTTATTTATGGAGGGACAAGAGTAAATGAGCAATAGATGAAAGGAAGAGGAGTCGTCATTGGCCAGAGGCCAAGAGCAAGGCATTCCTTCCTCTTTCCTCCCTTTGTCTTTTTTTTGGAAGGAGAGCATTGTAACTTTAGCGCTATTATGTACTGAAAAGAAAAGATTTTAGCGCCATTAAAGGCTCCGAGCTTCTTTTCCCTAGACGTCTTCTTCTATGCTATAGCGCTACTGCTCGAGTCCCTCGCGCTTATGGAGAGATTCTGAACCAATTGGTGTAGAGTGGCCGGCCAGCAGCGGAAACTTGGTGGAGGGGGTTGGCGCACATCAAAAATCAAATCTATAAATAGATCTACAAGAAACATGCATGATTCTAATAACAATTACCAATATCAACATCTATATAATCAAATCAAGCAAAGGACTATAAAATAATAGAAAGATACAAACTGACCAGGGCGATCCAACCCTTGCACATCCTCCACAAATAAGATCTTACATGCCATACGATAGATCTAATCAAATAGAGGTTAGTGGATTACCTTATGTGTAGATCCCTCAACACATTGTTTGGATTGATGAATCTCAGCAATGAACCAGCCCGATCAAGCTCCAAAACGACCCAGCAAAGGAGAGGAGTGTTCTTTCTTTCAGCCCACCTAGAGCACCCTGGAGAGGGTAGAGAAGGGGCGGCCAGCAACTTCCCTCAATGGAGGAGCAGGCCGCACCAAGGGAGAGCAAGGGGAGAGCTTGAATTGGGAGAGAGGAGGAGAGCACAACACAATTCTAAAAATCAGATCCACAAATGAGGAGGGGGGCCCTCCCTTAAACACTCTCCCTACCTTCCATATAAAGGCAGGTCATTATTAGGCAATCTCTTATGGGCTTTAGTAAGTGGGTTGATTCAAATGGGCCAAGTTGATTACATCATTTCGGTTTCATTAGAGGGTCTAACACAACGGGAGTGGACTCTGTACCCAAAGAGCCCGCGGAGGCCTGGACCCCCTGCACACGGCCAAACCTGTGACAGGGTCGACCCCTCGCTAAACACGGGTCCCACCCTCAACACCTAATTCGTGCGTCTGGGCCCCACAATGTGTAAATGCACACCTAGATATATGTCTAGTATACATATGTGACATATGTGGGTCTCATTCAAATTATGTATAATGAAGGTACATGTGGGGTCGGCGCAACCGCCCCCACCACTCTTAGACCTTGTGACCCGTACCGATTCACTCAGACCGTGACACGTTAGACCAAATCGGGCCCGAACACATACCATGGTCCAACAATTGGGGAAGTTGCAGATATCATCTTCAGGAATGCGTACTGTTACTGCTATACGTCGTCATGCTGGTCCTCCCGCCTGCTCCACCTAATGTTGGCCGTAATAATGGTGACAATGTGATGAATCTGCTCTGCCATCTGGAGTAGCAACTCCTCAGTAGGCATCTGATACTGCACCTCCATGCCCACGAGCTGATGGAGTAGTACTGCCTCGTCGTGTTATACGCTTTGTTTCAAAAGGTGAATCATGTGGAATCAAACGCAGAGGTGGACCCACAGGCCTTGGCGAAATAATTTTGACAATACGAAATTGTGGTGGAATGTCTTGAGCTCATTTTTTTGTTTTTTGCTTCTTAATTAAGAGATCTACAAATGAGAACCACTGCTCGAGCTAGAACAGTTACGCTTTTTACTTTGTGTAGCTTTTTTTTTTTTAGGTTTTCCTCTGCAGTTGCGTTCGTGTTTGAACTTATCTAGCCTCACCAGTTTTCCTGGGTAGCCCCTGCGTAAATCGTAATATATGCATACCGTGCTTTATTACTTCTATTGTACGCGTCTGTTCATTTCCCATAACTTACATGTGACCTTTACGTTACCCCAAAAAAACAAAACAGACAAAATATAGAAGGGTAGGAGAATTTCTTTTGCAATAGAATCATAGTAAAGATATGAGCGGGAGTTAAATTATATGTAGGAGGGAAGAATCTTTGGTCCTCCTACTTACATATTCGAGGATATCCTCCAGTTTATAGTACTTATCCCTTGCCGCAATTGACAACTCAGTGGAGGATATCCGGAAGGATAACTCTAGGAGGACCAAAAAGTCTTCCATGCAGACGGTACATGGTGCCCATAGATAATGGCGAATTCAGGATAAAGATATTGAGGCTGTTTTACATATGAAATTTTTTTAAGATTTTATTTATTTTATCTTAATTTTAGTTTAAATTATTAAAATTATATTTGTATGTAGAAGGTGGGCTAAATTAAAAATTCTGACTAAAAGTTAATTTTACATCATTCAAATCGAAATTGACCGAATTATCTAAAGAGGTGTTTCCGCCTATTTTAGCTCTTAGGCTTACATTTTGAAATTATAGATTTTATTATTTTTTAATAGTTATTTTTTATATTAATTTAAATTTTAAAAAATGTGCTATATAGGTGAGGCCTATTTTAAAATTTTAAAATTACATATCATTGTTAAATCTTGTTTGATAGCGCTTAAAGAGAGTTATATTAATTTAAAATTTTAAAATTAAATTTTATGTGATATTTAAATTTATTTTTAAAAAAAAATTCATTACTAATCATAATTTACATTGGCGGTGAATTTTTAAATTAATTTTAAATAATTTCACTTCCCGTTCTAAAAAAATCAACACCCAAACAGCTCTTAAATAAAGAAAAAAAATGAACTCAAGGCATAGTATAAAACTAGATCACAGAATGAAGTGGTACACTCTTTTTTAAGGCTTTGAAGTGCTTCACTCGTTTGTTGTGGTAGTTCATAAAATTGTTTGCTATCTGCATTTTCTTTGTCGAGCTGCAAAAGTATGCAGATGTTCAATATATCTGGCATTAAACTTGTTTTGCAGCTATATATCATGGAAAGTGGGTGACTCAACCTATCCATCATGTCAAAGTAAATTTGAAACAAACAAAGCTTCGTGATTCAGAAAGGAATTAGAGCAACTATAAGCCTTCCTACTGAAGGTGCTGGCGTCTACAGGCACATTTGGTGAACACAACAGGGAAGACGAGCTGAAATTTGTTCAGAAAAGAGCATCATGAGTCACTGATCACTTGTGTAATACTTAAGGAGTGTCTTACTTGGTAACCACTGGTAGGAAATTGATTGGAGCTGATAATATTTCAAATGCCAGTGCAAGTATTTGTATGCGAAGTCAGTGTTTTAGGTTGTGAAAATTGGATCAAGGTCTAGTGATTTAAGGTGGGGCAAAGAGGAATACATTGCCGTTCCATGTTTAAAGCTTACCAGAGTTGGATGCTTGCAGGTTGTGAAAGCATGGTTGTTATGAGACACTGTGGATTCGGATGAGCAGAACAATAAAATTGCCATTGAATTGGCACTTTTGCTTCCTTCGTTTACTTGTGAGCTTCTGCCTGCCATTTTATCTCATTCATACTAATTCATTGACCGTTGAATGAGTGGTAAGTAAGCTGGTGGGTGGTGGCGACGTTCAGCAGCCAGACTAGAGGTAATTGACCCAAAACCAATTTTAACACCTAAAGTACTCTAAGGATCCTCTGACCACATTGAAGAACTGTCTAAGACAAAATTTCCGTACTCGTGAAACATTTACAAGCTTTGGCAAGCTGAAAGTAATCAGGCTATACAAGGACCCTCGATCAAAAGGGTGGTGAAAGGAAAACTGCAAACAGAAAGAGTCCTCAGAGTCTGGGTTCAATTTAGTACTTGTAGAGGTCTCCAGTCTCGGACGGCGTGGGCATGCCAGCAGAGTAGCATAACAACGCATCGCCTGAAGATGTACATCTCTGCTTCTTTGCCAGCGTCGAACACCTCTTCCCGAAGCTGGCCTGGCTTCCTCCTGCGTTCATCTCCTCTTCAGCTCTCTATCTCTTTCTTTCTCTTCCTCTTCCTCCTCTGCAGGGTACACACACGGGCTCGTCCTGGTGGCCAATTTGGACATGGGTGGTTGGATAGATGGACTTTGGTACTTGCAAAGGTCTCTAGTCTCGGACGGCGTGGGCATGCCAGCAGAGTAGCATAACAACGCAGCGCCTGAAGATGTACATCCTCGTCCTCCGCCGCTTTGCCAGCATCGAACACCTCTTCCCGAAGCTGGCCTGTCTTCCTCCTGCGTTCATCTTCTCTTCAGCTCTGTCTCTTTCTTTCTCTGCCTCTTCCTCTGCAAAATTCACACGGGCTGTTGCTGGTGGGCAATATATATAGACAAAAGAAGCTGGCCACTGCGGACTGCCTACCAGGAAGGAGTGGTGCCCCATCTGTCTGAGGTGTCGAAGGAGAGTCCTTTTTTAATGGGTGCGTAAGCATAGGTGTGCGGGTTCTTCTCGAAGGCCGGCTTTTGCCGCCGTTAGTTTCACTTCCAGCTGATAATCAAAGCATCTAGCCGCTAATATTCAAAGCCTCTGGCCACTTGTCTTGTAATTGAGTTTCTGTCTCGGCCTTTGTCTCTTCCGTCCTTCTGGAGGCGACTTGGGTACTCTAGAACACGAGTTCGTGAAGATTTGTGTTGTTTTCATTCCTCGGCTATCGCCCTCTGGGTAATGGGCTTGATATGATTGCTTTGGACACTCATTATTTACTCTGTTTGCAAAATAGTTACTATTGATCTTGTTTAGTATTTACTTCGTCTTTTATTAATTGTTGTATTTAAAAAAATAGTAGCTATTAATAAATGGTGAAACCCAAAATGAAGAATAAGCTTACGATATTATTTTTTAAGTACCTAATTACTTAAATTTAATAAAATAAATATATTAAAATAAAATAATTTTTTTTGTTAAATAAAGCTGTTAATTTAGGAGGAAGGAGGATTAAGAAAAAAAGAGAAAAAAATACATGCTTCTCTAAATGCACCATAATAATCTCTTTAGTTTTACTAAAAATTATATTTCTTGTTCTTTACTCTTCTAATCCAAGAACCTCCTTGTTTCTTTCATCTATTACCCTAATTCAAAATATCCTTACATCTCTTTTTTAACTCAGGCAAAGGTGGTAACAGCTAGCAAAGGTGGTAACAACTCTGGTTGGGGTTCTATTTTCAACAACTATTCTTTCAAAGTCGTCCATACGAAAAAATTATTGTGTTGCTAAACTCAGGCAAGCCAAGCTTTGGTCACCTTAACCTGGGCCATGCCCAACATCTATCGGGCTGCCCTGGATTGGGCGTGCCTATTCAAGGCATCAGGCATCGCCCAAATTTGGCCTCACAACCATGGCGACCAAAAAAAAATATACTAAGGAGATTATTAAGATGTACACTCACACATTTCTTGTCATAACTGTAGAGGTATGGTTATAGTTAGTTTCCTTATTTTAGGAACACATTGAAATATGTGAAAATCTAAAAAATTTAAAAACTTTTTTCAATTTTTTAAATGGATAACCATGTGTAACACAAACATGTTTTATAATTTATAAAAAATAACGTGTTTCATGAAAAGATGAAAAGTGTCAATGACTCATGTCTCCATCATTCAATAAGGTCTAACTCAAGTCACCAATCTCTTTGGACAATTGGACTGTTCAATCTCTAGCCAATTTTACTTCTCTTCTATCATTGGTTATGCCATTACTCTACCTAACGTCAATATATAAAAGGTTCAAACCCTATGGGACCCTGACTTTAGCTTATTTTATATATATTTGCAATAGAATCATAAGTAAAGAGCTAAGGGGGAGTTAAACTATATTCCCTCTGTATTATATCAATAGCTATATTATAAAAAAAGTATAGTTTTTATTAATTAATGGTAAAACCCACATCTAAGAGTGAAAAATAAACTTGTGATATTCTTTTTTAAGTACTTAACCACTTAAATTTAACAAAATAGAGCTTTATATAAAATAAATATTTTTCCGTTATTAATTTAAGACAGAGGAAGTATGTGACGGTCTGTATGCGGAGGCACAATTTTGTTGCCATAGCATGCACAATCGTGCATAGTTTTGGGCAGTATATCTGGCATTAAACTTGTTTTGCAGCTATTTATCATGAAAAGTGGGTGCGAGTCAAGCTATCCATCATGTCAAAGTAATTTTGAAACAAACAAAGCTTCGTGATTCGGAAAGAAATTAGAGCAAGTATAAGCCTTCCTACTGAAGGTGCTGGCGTCTACAGGCACATTTGGTGAACACAACAGGGAAGACGAGCTGAAATTGGTTCAGAAAGGAGCATCATGAGTCGCTCACTTGTGCAATACGTAAGATGACGCAGGAGCAAATTAATATCATCAAGAAAATGAAGATTGGTTCTGGCATTTCATCGAATACCTGTGAAAGCTTTATAAAACAGGCAATAGCAATTCTGGCAATCACTAATAGGTGGATTGAATAACATTGGTACCGCGGGTAATTACTGAGACTCAGTGAGGGCACTCGAGGCATTTTGGTATAAAGATGGTGGTCGTTAAAACTGTTAATCGTTCTTTTCCTCTGGCTATCTAAACAGTAAACCGGAAGCCAGCTGAACTTCACGGCGTCAGGAATTTAAATTAGTGTCCTATTAAGTCAAGTAGTATAAATAGAACTTGAGATATATTTTCGAGTTAGTTGTTGTTGAATGAAGTTTCTTTCTGTAATTGGATTTTCCAATTGAGGGTATTCCCTGAGTTCTGTTCCTAAACTGGAACTGATAGTTTCTTCGAGATGAAGAACTTCAGTTTGTTTCCTTTCTGTAAATGATCTTCAAATCAGTGAAATTCAAAAGAGTTTGTTTTGAATTTTCTGTCTTCATTTGTGCGCTGCATCATAAGAGGAGTGTATCTCAGTTGGTAACTTGAACGTATTGTTTGCTACATCTTCAGGATGGACACAGCTGAAAGCATGGGTGTTATGAGACACTGTGGATTCGGATGATCAGAACAATAAAATTGCCGTTGAATTGGCACTTTTGCTTCCTTCGTTTATTTGTGAGCTTCTGCCTGCCATTTTATCTAATTCATACTAACCAATTGACCGTTTAATGAATGGTAAGTAAGCTGGTGGGCGGTGGCCACGTTCAGCAGCCAGACTAGAGGTCATTGACCCAAAACCAAAACCAATTTGAACACCAAAAGTACACGAGGATCCGAAACCATTTAGATCGTCTGACCAAATTGTAGAACTGTCAGACAAAATTTCCATACTCGTGAAACATTTACATGCTTTGGCAAGCTATAAGTAATCAGGCTATACAAGGATCCTCGATCAAAAGGGTGCAAGGAAAACTGCAAACAGAAAGAGTCCTCTGACTCTGGGTTCAATTTTAGTACTTGCAGAGGTCTCCAGTCTCGGACGGCGTGGGCATGCCAGCAGAGTAGCATAACAACGCATCGCCTGAAGATGTATATCCTCGTGCTCTGCTTCTTTGCTAGCGTCGAACACCTCTTCCCGACGCTGGCTTGTGTTCCTCCTGCGTTCATCTCCTCTTCAGCTCTCTATCTCTTTCTTTCTCTTCCTCTTCCTCCTCTGCAGGGTACACACATGGGCTGTTCCTGATGGCCAATTTGGACATTGGTGGTTGGATAGATGGATTTTGGGTACTTGCAAAGGTCTCTAGTCTCGGACGGCGTGGGCATGCCAGCAGAGTAGCATAACAACGCAGCGCCTGAAGATGTACATCCTCGTCCTCCGCCGCTTTACCAGCATCGAACACCTCTTCCCGAAGCTGGCCTGTCTTCCTCCTGCGTTCATCTTGTCTTCAGATCTCTGTCTCTTTCTTTCTCTGCCTCTTCCTCTGCAGAATACACACGGGCTGTTGCTGGTGGGCAATGTGGACATGGCTGGTTATATATATGGACAAAAGAAGCTGGCCACTGCGGACTGCCTACCAGGAAGGAGTGGTGCCCCATCTCTCTGAGGTGTCGAAGATGAGTCCTTTTTTTAATGGGTGCGTAAGCATGGGCGTGCGGGATCTTCTCGAAGGCCGGCTTTTTGACGCCATTAGTTTCACTTCCTGCTAATATTTCTCAGATATGCTATTATTCAATGCATCGAGGTGCTAATATTCAAAGCCTCTAGCCACTTGTCTTGTTATGAGTTTTTGTGTCGGCCTTTGTCTCTTCTGTCCTAAGTATTGGAGGCAACTTTGGGTAATTTATTCTAGAACACAAGTTGATGAATTTGTCGTAGGGAAGGGTTTTTAATGTTCCTTTCTTCCCTTTATATTTGAGATCGATAGTGTATATATTATCACATGTTAGAACTAGAACTATTAACGGTAATATGTGTGTCATTGATCATATGAATGAAGGGTTTTTATGTATTTTTTTTGTAAGGCTTATGGTCTTAGGAGTACTAAAATGTTTTGTTGTTAGTGTGAGCAAAGTTGGAGGATCTTTGGGTACTAGTCATTTATCGGCTATCGCCCACGGAACATTAGGGTAGTGGGTAATATGGTCACTTTGGATATTCTATTTGCAATATAGCTACTATTGATCTTGCACTATATCCTATATTAATAGTTATATTTAAAAAAATAATAATTGTTAATGCATGGTAAAATAGAGAGAAGAAAAATAAGCTAAGGATATTATTTTTTAAGTATTTAATTATTTAAATTTAATAAAATAAAATTATTAATATAAAATAAATTTTTTTGCCAAATAGCTATTAATTTAGAAGAAAAAAGTATTAAGAAATAGAGAGAAAAAGCATTTGCTTGTCTATATGTACCTAATAATCTTTTCATATCTTGTTTAATAAAAATTATTGTATTTTTTCTTTACCCTTTTAACCAAGAACCCCCTTGTTTCTTTCATTTTCCAACTCCAACAAAGGCGGTAACAGCTCTAACAACAGTTCCATCTCCGGAAACTCTTCCTTCGTAGTCGTCAATGCAAAAAAATTATTACGCCGCCAAGCTTGGGCAAGCCATGTTTGGCTACCCTGACCTGGGTCATGCCCCACATCTGCCAAACCACCCACACCCAGAGAAGGCCTTGAGCACCGCTCAAATCTAGCCTGAGCCTCATAACCATGACATCTAAAAAGAAAAGAGATATTAAGGAGATTATCAAGGTGCATATTGACGCATTATGTGCTATAACTGTAAGGGTATGATTATGGCTAGTGTTTCCTTATCCTAGAAGCCCATTGAAGTATGTGATAATCTAAAAATTTAAATAAACTTTTTTTCTATATCTTTAAATGGCTAACCATGTGTAACATGAATATGTTTTATGTTTTATAAAAAAACATGTTTCAGAGCCAACGACTCATCTCTCAACTCAATTCATCAATCTCTTTGGACAATTGCATGGTCTATTCATTCTCGAGCCAATTTTACTTCCCTCTTCTATCATTCGTTACGTCATTGCTCCACCTAACGTCAATATATAAAAAGTTGAAACCCTATGTGGCCTTAACCCTAGTCTATTAAATCATTTTTAGCCTTGGCTAGGCTTAAACCTTATGTAGGCTTTAAAAAGTTCAACCCCAACCAATCTTAAACGGGCTTGAGTTAGGCCACAAGTTTTTTAGTATTATTATTATTATTATTTTATTATTAAATAAATATTATTTGAATGAAAAAACTTATAATTTTTTAGTTGGGTCGTACTAGTCAACGCTGTGAGAGACAAGATCATATGCCTTTATGTTGGTCTTTTATAACTAACTATAATGACTTTAAGTTTAAAATCTTTTAAACTTTCATAAAATATATTATACTTTTATTTTTCCTTAACTTTAAGTCAACGCTGTATATAAGACATGCTTAATTTGTTTGGCCTGAACCTAATATCGGGCCCAAAAAATTTCAAACCTAACTAGCAATTTTATGGACATGGCCAGCTCGACCCTTAAAAGTTTTACTCCTAAAATTATAGAGGATGTTTAGCCTAAGCTACAACTCATATTAGATCATGGTTCTAATTGCTAAGGAGTCAAAGTGGTAGTGAGTTACATGTTTCGCTATTTTTTTTCAAAAATATATAAAATATTATTTTTTGTTAATATAAAGAGAGAGAAAGAGAGAGAGAGAGCTATTATTGGGACCTAGCACCTAAGAGGAAGCACCCAAGCATCTTTCTAATGTAGCATAGAACCATAGATTCGGAAGAGTTTTTAATATTCCTCTTTGACAATGAGCCTAACGTAAGGAATACATGAGAACCATTTATCCATAAGATCAGACGGAACCATGTATTAGGTTAGAGGGGCAATTGCCCCTCCCAACAATATGAAAATCTCCTTAATTGAAGTTTCAATTGATAACTATGCCCTTTATTTTTAAAAAAAATTATTCTTAAATTTATTATTTATATACTTGTCCCCCACTTAAAAAAGGTTTTGGCTCCGTCCTTGCGCTAGCACTAGTACACGTGCCCCATTGATCTAAAACTTCAAAGGCTCATGCGCGTTCTTAAGGCTGGTCTCATTGTACATAGCATTAAAAACTTAAAAACACTTCCTATAGCGATGGTTGAGATGAGCTGGGTGGGCAAGCCAGACGTGTTTTGCTTACGCATCCGAATGTGGTTGGGCACTCCCGTCCACCTAGCCGATCTCAACCGCAATAGCAAGGTCCCCGATATCACAGATAGGATGGATGAACTTTCCTAGGGTACCAATAGGGTACCAACGTGGCATGCCTATCACAAATCAGGATTTAAGATATTACCATGCTCCTAATTAAGTTGGCTATTTTTAAATAGTTAATTGAAAAACGTGTGAACAAGTTAATTTGTGATTGGTGATAGACACCACCATGTTGGTACCCTATCAGTACCTAATATTTTCGCCCTTCCTGGGCATTGGTCCGTCATATACACTTCTGTCATAAGAAAGTGTCAAGTTGGTCGGGCGTGCCTTCACCATTAATACAACCGTAAAACTGCAGTGAAGCCAACCCGTAGAAACTAGGACACCATTAGATCACGTACACGAGAAAAACAATGTCTTCAACTTACCTGAATATTACCTTAACTCGATGATCATGCGCAGTTCACACCAACTTGTTCGATCGACTAGTTTTTTTGCTTTACCAAGTCACCCTCGAAGTTAGAACTGCCAAAGGTCGATGCAGTGACAACAGAAGCCGAATGGCCAAATAGTTTTTCTGTCGCAAGTTCGAATGACCATGAGGTGCAATGCTACAACAGTGTTTGTTAGGTAGGCGGAACCCAATATACCTGCACTACAGGTCATCTCTGGAGGGACAAGCAGTAAACGAACAATAGATGGAAGGAAGACGAGTCGTCACTGGCCAGAGCAAGTCATTCCTTCCTCTTTCCTCCCCTTGTCTTTTTGTGGAGGGAGAGCATTGTGACTTTAGCGCCATTATTTACTTAAAAGAGAATATTTGAGCGCCATTGAAGGCTTCGAGCTTCTTTTCCCTAGACTTCTTCTGCTCCGCTACAGCGCTGCTGCTCGAGTTCCTCGCGCTTTCCGGAGAGATTCTGCACCAATTGGGGAAGTTGCAGATTGGCATTGCTGCAGATTAGCTGACTTAATGTTTTTTTCTTCCATTTCTGAATCTTGATTATTGGTTTAGTTGCATTATTCCTCAGTCTACTTTCTGGGTTTTGAGAATCTGGTGCTTTACTTTTTTTTTTTAGTTTTTCTATTATTATTCGTTTTTTGTTGGAATGTGCTATGATATTCCTTCACCTTTTTATATTCTGCTTTTCATCTTCCGATTGTGGAAGTGTTCATCGTCCACCTCCTTGAGAAAGGTAATACCTTCGGATTGATGAAGACATCAAGTAAGTGGTTTATGTTGTTGTGTACCTTTCTCTTGTATCTATAAAAAAACCACTGCAAATAGAAGAAGCTTGTAGTTTGGTTTTCCTCTGATTTTCTGCCTTCTATCTAATCTACAGAGGTAAGAAGATCTCGCGATTAAAAAGTTTCTGCACTAAATTAGTTTACCTATAGTCAAGTTCTAACTGTTATATGTTGGTTGATGTATTGCCAAAAAAATATGAGGTGATGGGTACGTCTGAAACAAACTAGTTTACGAATTAATACCAGCAATTTCCAAGTCAGTCTGAACAGTAGATGAAGCGCCTAATCTAGTTTTAGACCCAGGCGTGATGCTTCATTCCATTTGCGATGCAGCAGCTCAAATTGAAAACAAAATTTCGGAACGGAATTTTGAGATTTCACTAAACAGAAACAGAATTGTAGAAAACAAGCTGATATTCAACCTCGCGTTGGATCAGCAGCTTCAGCTCAAACAGAGCTCGAGGAAAACCCTCATTTGGAACAACCAAATTCAAGTACAACAACCATCAACTCCCTCCCATCACAAATAAAAATGCTATTTATACTAATCGTAAAGCCTCCTTCAGATCCGGATGACGTGGAACCAATTAGCAAAAACCAGTTCCTCTATCACTGTTCAAACATCCAGCTGAAGAAGACGATTACCGAGAGTTACGGTATTTTTATTTAAACTGTATTGTCTTTAGTGCCCCTCGTTAAACCTGGGAAATTACCCGCTGTACCAATGTAAAGTCTATCGACCCATTAGTGATTACCGATAATGCCCTTGCCTGTTTAAAACCTTTTGCAGGTGTTTGATAAAATGATGAAACCATTTCTTCCTTTATCAAGTTTCCGAATGCATAATTTGCTCCAGCATCAATTTGGTAATTAGTTTGTATCCCTTGTCTCTTTCAAGGACTGCTCTTCTTCCTGCCAATTTTTTGTGTTTGATTGATGGTTCATTCTAATACACAAATTTTCACTCTCCAGTTCCAGTCCTAGATTGTTGACATCCAATTGACACTTAAATAATTTAAAGCTAAAGAAAACAGGCAGATTTGAGGTTTCTTCTGAAAGAATAAACTGAGCTAACAAGAATGTTTAGTTTTGTGGCCAACTGCAACAAGCCAATATGTTAACGTACGATCATCATCATCATGAATCTAATTATGATTGTTGTTATTATTATTGTATAATAATAATAGTAATAATAATAATAATAATAATATTGTTATCATTATTGTTATTTTGAAGCAAATTTGTTGTAATGCTGTTATCTTCCTGTGGTGACTGCTTCCTCTGTACTTATCTCCTCTCACTACAAATTCATTTAACGCTGCAGTTCACACGGTTGGCGAAACACCCCGTTACTGAAGCACGATCTGCAGCAATGCGTATTGTTACTGCTATACGTAGTCATGCTGCTCCTGCTTCCTTCTCCTCCTAATCTTGGCCGTAATAATGGTGACAATGAGATGAATCTGCTTTGCCATCTGAAGGAGAACTCCTCTGCTTCCCGCACCTAGTGACAATCCCCCTCAGGAGGCATCTGATCCTGCACCTCCACTCCCACGAGCTGCTGGAGTACTGCCTCGTCGTGTTACTCGCTCTGTTTCAAAAGGTGAATCATGTGGAATCAAACGCAGAGGTGGAGCTACAGACCTTGGCGAATAATTCTTACAATACGAAATTGCGGTGGAATGTCTTCATCTAAAAAAAAAATTGGTTCAAGTTAAGATATCTACAAAGGAGAATACTGCTCGAGCTAGAACAGTAACGCTTCCGCGAATTGTTTTTACTTTTTGTTGCTCTTTATGGCTTTCCTGTGCAGTTCCGTTCGTGTTTTGCGTAGCGTTTGTCCGTACTGTTTTAGAAAGAAGAAGACTACTTGCTCTGTACTCCCTGCGTAAATCGTATGCATACCGTGCTTCATTACTTCTATTGTACGTGTCTACCTGCCCTTCTGTTTATTTCCCATAACGTACATCTCACCTTTAGCATATTCATGGGAAGAGAGCCGGGCCTCTTTTCTTTTGTGATAAGAAAAAGGGGCTGGTTACCCCCTAAAAAAACAGAAAAAAAAAGAAGAGGGGACTCCTTAGGAGTAGTGTTTGGCAATAGAATCATAGTAAAGATCTAAGGGGGAGTTAATAATATTCTCTTAATTTTATATTAATAGTTATATTTAAAAAAATAATAATTTTTATTGAACGGTGAAACCCACATAGAATGAAAAATAAACTTGTGATACTCTTTTTTAAGTGCTCAACCGTTTAAATTTAGCAAAATGAAAATAGAGATTAATATAAAATAAATTTGTTTTCTTAAATAGAGCTATTAATTTAAGACTGAGAGAGTAATTTAAGACAGAGAGAGTATGTAGGAGGGAAGAATCTTTGGTCCTCCTACTTACATCTTATAAGAATTCCTCTTATTTATAGTACTTATCGTTCATTTAGAATTGACAGCGCACACACTAATGCAGCTCTGCCACAATCGACAACTTCTATAAAATGGAGTATATATATCGGGAAGGATAACTCCACACGGACCAAAAATTCTTCCATGCAGAAGGCGCATGGTGCCCATGGATGGTGGCAAATCTAAGATAAAGAAAGGGAATGAATTCAGGGCATAACACGTAACTAGATCACAGATTAATGAAGTAATATGCTTTTTTTTAGGCTTTGAAGCGCTTCACTCGTTTGTTGTGGTAGTTCATAAAATTGTTTGCTGTCTACATTTTCTTTATCGAGCTACAAAGAATGCAGATGATTAGTTGTTTGAGATTCTGCGTGAGAAAATGAAGTGACATCAATAGACGAACATTACTTCAATGAAAAAAATAAACTGAAATTAGAAAAAAGACTTTGAAAATTGACGGTAGGTTTATTTGGAGCAAGGCGACTGTAGCACATTACTAGTGAGATTCTAATTTCTATTTAGCTCGACAAATTAAGGAACGTTTAGGGCCAATAAAAGCAAAGTATAATTTCGGTTCTTGGATGTTGAAACGTTATCATTGTCATTATTAACTGTGTATATCTTAGTTTTGCATAATTCTTGCTGTCTGCACCTGTTTGAGGGGAGTGTTCAGTGTGACAGTCTGTATGCCGAGGCACAATTTTGTTGCCATCGCATGCACAATCGTGCATAGTTTTGGGCAGTATATCTGGCATTAAACTTGTTTTGCAGCTATTTGTCATGGAAAGTGGGTGCGACTCAAGCTATCCATCATGTCAAAGTAAATTTGAAACAAACAAAGCTTCGTGATTCATATAGAAATTAGAGAAGTATAAGCCTGCCTACTGAAGGTGCTGGCGTCTACAGGCACATTTGGTGAACACAACAGGGAAGACGAGCAGAAATTGGTACAGAAAGGAGCATCATGAGTCGCTCACTTGTGTAATACTTAAGAGGAGTGTATCTCAGTTGGTAACCACTGGCAGGAAATTGATTGGAGCTGAGAATATTTCAAATGCCAATGCAAGTATTTGTATGTGAAGTCAGTGTTTAGGTTGTGAACATTCGATCAAGGTCTAGTGATTTAAGGTGGGGCAAAGAGGGATACATTGCCGTTCCATGTTTCCAGCTTACCAGAGTTGGATGCTTGCACGTATTGTTTGCTACATCCTCAGTCTGGACACAGCTGAAAGCATGGGTGTTATGAGACACTGTGGATTCGGATCATCAGAGCAATAAAATTGCCGTTGAATTGGCACTTTTGCTTCCTTCGTTTGCTTGTGAGCTTCTGCCTGCCATTTTATCTCAATCATACTAATTCATTGACCGTTGAATGAGTGGTAAGTAAGCTGGTGGGTGGACTGGAGGTGATTGAACGAAAACCAAAACCAATTTGAACACCAAAAGTACACTAGGATCCGAAACCATTCAGATCGTCTGACCAAATTGAAGAACTGTCTAAGACAAAATTTCCATACTCGTGAAACATTTACAAGCTTTGGCAAGCTGAAAGTAATCAGGCTATACAAGGACCCTCGATCAAAGTGGTGAAAGGAAAACTGAAAACAGAAAGAGTCCTCCTCTAGGTTCAATTTCTGTACTTGCAGAAGTCTCTAGTCTCGGATGGCATGGGCATGCCAGCAGAGTAGCATAACAACGCATCGCCTGAAGATGTACATCCTCGTCCTCTGCTTCTTTGCCAGCGTCGAACACCTCTTCCCGAAGCTGGCCTGTCTTCCTCCTGCGTTCATCTCCTCTTCAGCTCGATCTCTATCTCTTTCTTTCTCTTCCTCTTCCTCTTCCTCTTCCTCTTCCTCCTCCTCCTCCTCCTCCTCCTCCGCAGGGCGCACACACACACGGGCTGGTCCTTGTGGCCAATTTGGACATGGGTGGTTGGATAGATGGATATATAAGGACAAAAGGGGCTGGCTAGCAGAAAGATGTTGTATCGCCGCTCATCTATCTGAGGTGTTGAAGTTAGAGACCACTTTCTCAATGCAAGCGTATCAGTACGCATGGGCGTGCGGATCTTCTGGAAAGACGGCTTTTGGGTGTGCATAGATTCCTCAGGTGTGCTAATTATTCAAAGCTTTCTAGCCGCTTGTCTTGTCACTGATTTTCTTGGTTGGCCTTTGTCCCTTCTGTGGTTTTAGTCATGTGGGCAGCTTTAAGGATAATTTATTCCAGAACAACTGATCCGACAAGAGTTGGTGAAAGTTTTTTGTTGTGATCGTAGGCTGCAGCAGAACTGGACCGAACCTGCGCATTCACAGAACCAACATCCGAGCACTGGGATGAATTGGTTGACTCGATGTATAAGGATATTTGAAGAACAATGAATCAAACCGGGATTTTGATAGACATGTACACCACTGTTTGGTGCAAACACCATCCTCTCCGATCCTTCCACATTAGTATTATTAATACTAGCACATATGTACCATCGATCTTATAGATAAGGGGCTCCTATATATTTTTTACATTAGACTTATTATTAAAATAGAACATTAAAAAAGCTTCTATGTGGGACATAGATTCACATGGTTGTGTCTGGCTGCTTGCTTGTCACGATCTTGTGTAGTGAGAAGAAATGGAGAGAAAAAAAAAACCATACGAAATCGACCGGTTGCCTTGCTCTAGAAGCCACTAACGTCCATGACATGAAGTGTTTTTTTGTTTAGACTGACCATTTGTGACATGAACATGTTCTATAAAAAGAGCAAACGGCTGAGTCACTGCCTACAATGATCGAGGACAATTAAGTGATTTGAATAAGACAAGTTCCTAACCCATTAGCGAATACAACAGGAGTAGAAGAAGAGTCGTGTCCAATCTTCATTCTGATGAAGTAACAGCGAGGAATATTTATAAGAGTGATAAACTTGAAGCTTTTACAGTTTGCCTCGTCTCAGGTCTATCTGTGTGCGGCAAGTCGTATGGAAGTAGGCAGCAGGGAAACATTGCCTTGTGAGGTTGAGCCCATCCAACGAGCAGTGTCTTTGAAATGGCTTGTGAAGGCCCACTGTGCCATTGTTTACAAAAACATTGTGGCAGAAAGATACGCCGTGCTTTCGTTGAGCACAATATAATTACAGTACATGTTTCGAAGATCATAATGAATAATATAATTTGCATCACATAAATAGGCTCATTCCAAATCTCACAAGTTTAATATTCACACTACAAAGTGCACCCTTCCTGTTCAAGGTCAATTCACAACTTACTTACATGTTCCCCTTCTTCTAAGTAGTTTGCACATATTTCTTGGCTAGGGGTTCAAAAACATAATTATAAGTAAATGCAACAAATGATCATGTAGCATTCACTTATAACCCTTCAAGGTGCTAATCACGGTCTTCAACGTAGGCTTGCAAACTCCGGTGTTCACTATCAGGATCTCCCCCACCTCGGCCAGCCTGAACTTTCATCCCTCTCGCTGGAACACCTCCTCACATATGGGAAAAGCTTGTGGTCCTTCTGCCCCAAGTTGCTCCAGGCTAGCACCCAGAAGATGTCGACCCGTCTGGGCTAGAGCATTGCTAGATCGATGCCCGCCTTGCAGCCCAATGTGAATACCATGATCCATTTCTCCCCACAACTTGATCACACCCCATCTGCAAACCCCAGAAGGCCACAGTCATCGCCAAAAAATGAAGGGAAGAAGCAGGCCTCAAAGAAAAATGCTACAAATAAATTTCATCGTCTTCCACATATGTAAAAGGCTTGATTCTTTTAAGCGTTTTAGACACCATTAATGAGCAAGAATTGAAAAGAAAAAAAATTGAAAGCCCATATGTGTACCAATGAAGGAATTTCTACCAGTGAGCAACGCTCGAGCAGGCGGCTAAAACTGGCCAAAAAATCCCAAAAAGAAGCATATAAGGAGTTCGTTGTAGGTAGACTTAACTAGGAACAAAAAGTAGGGAGGAGGGCATTTATGAGTTTTTAAGGAAGGCTCATCTGCCTGGTGGATGGTGGCGCAGCCGAAGTAATTTGGGGTGGTGACCCTCCTTAGGGCGGTGGCCACCCCTTTGAAACATTGCAATCTCCTTCAATTCCTCAAAAGTACATGTAATTTTAATTATGATTAATTATTGAAATAAGTAATCAAAGATAGAGTAGGCAACTCCCAGACGGAACCTTCTTCTTGGAAGCATGCACAGACAATTAGCCTATGATAAGCCACGTATAAGGCATTGATATTTAAGGTTGACAACACACACTAAAGTACATTAACATTAATATTACTTACACTATTATGTATTAACGTATATGTTGTCTATCTTATGAATGAACGGCTCTCATGCGTGGCTTATACTAGGCTTATTTGAACATAAAAAATACTCACCTTCTTCGTCATCCAAATCTAAAATTTATAATACTTAAATTGATTAAAAAAATATTATCTTATTGGTGTATGATGTAGGAAATAATCAATCTAATAATATGGACTTGAGTTGTATAACTAAGATCTCTGCTTTGTCCTCTAGTCAATGTGCCCTTGTTGCTCAGCGAAAATAACATGCTTTTTAAGGCAAGAACTTGAGAGAGAGAGAGATTTAATTGAGAGGGTTCCCTTCCTATGGCACATCCAAGAGGGGAGAAGGACGATGCTAGGAAAGAGGGGCCAGCGGTCCTTCCTTCTACGGTTCTACTCACAATAAGAGGAGAGTAGAGGGGGATGACTCGGGAGAGAAGGGGAGTGGGATTCTATGATTAGGGAAGCTATCCTTAACTACCACCTCCGCCTCTTCTTAGCTTTATGGCCTTAGGCTAAGCCCAATTAATTACTAAGTAAACTCACGTAGACATATAAAACATCACCTATAAGGATATGGGCCCAACTCATTGGCCCATGGAGGTTCCCACTATACATATATTCACTAATGGGTCCTACCAAAAATTATATGATTATGTGTAAGTGCACAAGGAAGTAAGTCCCACTTATAGTAACCATTGAAGGTGGGCGGGCTGCACAACCATACCTAGTGACCTTGGACCCAAATGGACCGCCTGAATAATTCACAAGGCATACTATATATCACCCGTTTTTAGATCGTTTAGAGGAATAAAACCAGACCTTGGACCTGCTTTTTAACCAAAATGGACGAAAAGGAGGGAGATAAGGCGGAGAAGAAAGGAGAGAACCGGAGACGAGGGGTAGGGTAGACTGTAGAGGAGAGGCCGGATTGGGTGGGAGCGATAGCCGAGAGAAGTGTTTGGGCAGATGCCGGAGAAAAATGGGAGATCGTTGAAGGAGGAGAGGGTGAGAGTAGGGGTGGGGCTGGGAGAGATCCGAGGGGGAAGTCTTCGTTCCTTCTTCGCTGTTGGAGGTGGGCAAGCGAAAAAATTTAATTCTTTACCCACAAATTCACGAATTTACTACCCATTATTGCCTCCGGGTGAGAATATTCTCTGGTCACAGTAAGAGATCGATATGATGAAAAGTTTGGGAGATTTGAAGACGGAAGAACGTCTCTTCTCTGCTGCTCTGCATAATCCAAATCATCCAACTGTAGGTGCAGTGTAGTAGGGACTGCTACCTGACATACCAGGCAACAGTAATACAATAATTGGCCACTTGCCCAATGCCCCGTGCCCCTTTGGGTAACGTTAAATCCAGTTATCATCCTTACTTCAAAGTAAGGAGTCTCATGATCTTATCCATTCACCAAAAAAACAAAAAAAAAGGACCAGCAGTTTTGATTTTTTGTTGTCCAAACGAAAGACCAGTAGTTAGGCCAAAATTAGCAGCACAAAGTTTGGGCGTTTAGCAAGAGAAAATGGCCGATTTCACGACGACGACGACAACACCACCGTCATGCATCGAGAGAGCTACTACTATGGTAGAAGAATTTGCTCTGTTCCCCTGTCGGCCATCGTTTATCCTTATCTCCACCAATTCCACGTCCCCCTCCCCCTGCCCCAGGCCGCTGTCCACCGTTTTCCTTGGCCGGATAAGGATCTGCTTTCCCTGTCCCTGTAGGTCCCACTGTCTTCTTCCTTCTCCCCCTCACAGTTGTTCCTGTTCAGCTCTCTTCATGGATATTTTGTCCTCCCAATCAATTCCTTCCAGCACATGGCATCCAACGACTGGCTCACAAGTCACAAGTACCACTCCTCTTCTTCTACCATTGCTCTCCTTTGCTACTGCTATAAAGACCTGTCACGTTATCCATTTTCTGTCATCTGACTCACCTCAATATCTATTTGTTCTTGCCTCCCAAGCACACTGATCACGCTCACTGTCATAGTAGTCTTCTAGTATGGAGGAGGAGTTGATCACGGGATTGCCCCAGGAGATTGCCTGGGAGTGCCTGCTCCGGATGCACTACACCTGCCACCCATCCGCCAGACGCGTCTGCCGCCGATGGGCCGAGGCGGTCGGCGACCGGGATCTCTTCCTCGAGCGCAAGCGCCGGGACGCCACCTGCGTCCTTGCCTGCCTCCTCCAGTCACAATCCACCCCGGCCCATATCCAGAAGCAGACCGGACCGCCGGTCTACGCCATCACGGTCCTCGACCCGGACCGGGCGGAGTGGACCCGCCTCCCGCCCGTCCCCAAGTACCCCGCGGGCCTGCCCTTCTTCTGCCGCGTCGCCGGGGTGGACGGCAGGCTCGTCGTCCTCGGCGGGTGGGACCCGGCCACGTGGGCGCCGGTGCGGGATGTCTTCGTGTACGACTTCGCCGAGGGGTGCTGGCTGTCGGGCCGCTCCATGCCAGACTGTCGGTCGTTCTTCGCCGTGGGAGCGGTGGGGCGGCGCGTGTTTGTAGCGGGCGGCCACGATGAGGGCAAGAACGCGCTGAGGACGGCGGCGGTGTACGACGTCGGGAAGGACGAGTGGGCTCTGTTGGGGCCTATGGAGGAGGAACGGGACGAGTGTCGCGGCGCGGTGGTGGACGGCGAGTTCCGGGCCGTCGGGGGCTACGCCACCGACGCCCAGGGCCGGTTCAAGGACAGCTCCGAGGTCTACGACGCGGAGACGGGACGGTGGCGGCGCGTGAACGGGGCGTGGTCCGGGTCTGACGAGGACAGGAGAAGCGATCGGGTGCTTCGTGAAGTGGGAGTGGGCTTGGAGGGATCGGTAGTGGTGGGCCTGGAAGGCAGGAAGCTGATAGTCGGATCGGCCCAACAAGGTGGGCCTCAGGGTTTTCTCTTGGTGGATGACGAAAGTGGAAAATTGAGGAAAGTGGAGGTGCCCGAAGAATTTTCTGGCTTTGTGCAGACTGGCTGTTGCGTGGAAATCTAAATTCTTGTTATGCTGCTTGTGGTGAATGCAGCTTGGAAGGTCTGATGACTTAGTTCATGAAAGTTGGACCTCGTTGTTTCGAAAAAAGTTTTAAAGTGTTTTCTAAAAGAACAAGTTCAAAATGAACCCCAAGCTGATCAAACGATATAAGGGGTTGGCCTTTAAACGGGCAATTGGTGGCTCTTTTTTCTGCTCAAGGTGCACCAAAAATCTTCCCCTCTATTGGGGTAAGTTTTTGTTACGCCCCGACTTTTTAAAACACTTTATAGGTCGGAGCGACGGCAATTCGTAATATAAAACATGGGCCAAGATCAACCGTGCACAGAAGAGTAACTATTCATTGATTTGAGTAAATACAAAAACTTTACAAAATAAGGCCTATCGTGCCTTAACAAAATCAAAGTCGTGCACATATAAAATTAATACATAACAAAAGAACGTGACAAAATATGGGTCAATTGAAGTCTACGAGCAATCCTCGAGAATATAATCTTCGTCGTCCAAACCTGCGGCGTCTAGGGGTGGGTGAGTATAATCATACTCAGTAGATAGGATTAAAATCTATTAACATGCTAAAACATAAAGCATAATTAAACAAGCATAAAATATTCTCATAATACAATGTCGAATTAAATCAATATTATCAGCTAACAGAATCCAACACGTTTCTTAGATAAAAAGTAGACAAAATAGTTATTTACGGAATCCGGTAAATTCGGATAATTCATTCGTAGCCACAATCCGATAAATAAATCAAAATCGGATAAATCATCATTAACAGAATGTCACCGATACCGGAGCGACATACACCCGTGCTCGTGGGGCGACAGGATCAGAATGAAGAGGATCTTCCCACGATATCCAACTTCATGAGCGCGCCATATGCCAAAAAAGGCGGTACCTAGGAGTCATAACTCCGATAGCTTTTGGGCTTTATACCAAATAGCTACCCTTCAAAACCGATTGTAGTTTTTGGGCTTTATACCAAATAACTACCCTTGAAATCCGGTCAAACTGTTCGTAAACAATATTATCATTAAAACTCATGTCACGATAAATTCCATCGTAGAGGAGTACGATACGCTATTATCTTAGCGTTCGCCCAACCCCTAATAAATGCCGTCTATTTTCAAAATCATATTTGTTATAAGAAACAAATAAATTATAAAATATAACACCTAGTCGTAGCACAAAATTAGAGTTTAAAACCACCTACCCTTGTAAGGCCTACATTTGTGGTCGGCTTAAAAGCGATGGGCGGCACCTCCCCTCACGCGGAGATAGTTTCCTCGTTCGGCTCGGATGAGGCAGACAGAACCTCCCCTAGCGCCGGGTCAATCTCCTCGTCTGGCTCGGGTGAGGCGGGCAGAACCTCCCCTAGCACTGGGAGAGTTTCCTCGTCCGGCTAGGGTGATGCGGGCAGAACCTCCTCTTACCCCGGGTCGTTCCCACTTTTTAGAGAGCCTAACTCGAAAAATGGACTATCTCACGACATCGGGCACCCTCGATTTAGTTAGGAACGGTTTTTGAATGGGTAGAAACGGGCGAGAAACGGTGAATAAATGGGAGACAGAAGTTTTGACAGCGGGTAGAGAATGGAAGACAAAATGAGTGACCAAAAAGCAAAAGCCCCCCCTCCCTATTTAGGGTCTGTTTGGATTGGTGGAAAGCGGGGGAAAGGAAAGGAATCTTCTTAAAATCTCTCAATTTCCACTGTTTGGTGCAACGGGGAAAGAGAAACTAGAGTGAAAAGTGAGAGAAAGTTGATGAAAATTTGGCCCCAAAATTTTCCACCTATCAGCCCATGGATTTTGAGAGAAAATCATTGTACTAAACACTTATGTCTTACTACTACTACCACCACCACCATTGCTATCGCCGCTGCCACCACTATCACCACTAGTGCCGCCGCCACCACCACCACCTCTGCCACCGCCACCACCATCATTGCTACCACCACCACCACCATCGCCACTACCACCACCGCCGCCACCACCATCTCTTCCACCACTTCGGCCACCGTCACCACTACCATCGCCATCACTACTACCACCATCGCCGCCACCACCATCGCCGCCACCACCACCACTACCACCACTGCCACCACCACCGTCACTGTCGTCACCACCACCACTGCCACCACCACCACCGCCGCCACTGCCACTACCACCACCGCCGCCGCCGCCGCCACCACTGCCGCCGCCACTGCTACCACCACCACCGCCGCCACCGCTGCTGCTACCATCGCTACTGCTATCACCACCACCACTACCGCCGCCATCACCACCACCACCGCCACCACCACCACCACCGCCGCCGCCACTACTACAACCACCGCCACCACAAGCACCACCATCGTCACTGCTACCACCACCACGACTACCACCACCACTACTGCCACCACCGCCGCTACTACCACTGTCAGTGTCAATTTTTTCTAATATCATTTGTGTAACCAAACAGTGGAAAATAATTAGGAATCTCCTAGTTTCTCTTTCACCTGGATTCACTTTCTCTTTCTCTTTCCCTTTCTCCTCGTTTCCAGCAATCCAAACAGACCCTTATAGAAAATCGAAACCATTGGATGCACGCCATGTGGCGTACATCCAATGGTGGAAAAGGAATAGCGTGCGTAACTCCTTACCCCGAACATGGAATCACACGTTCTTGGTACCGCTGGACTCGTATCGACGAGCCCTTCGAAACAAGACCACACAAGGGCATGTTTTCTCATAAAATAAAAGTGGGTCCCGCCTATGGCACGCTTCCCAATGCCATAGCATACTATTCTGGTGTCCGTTTGACACGTTCTTGGGCTCGATACGTTCGTCTCGCCGAGCCTTATTAAATGTCTTAAGGCTTCTAAGAACGAAATAGGCTCAAGATAGTCTAATTTTAAGAAAAACTGTTAATGGGCCTTGAAACCCGTTAATGGGCCCAAACGCTCGAATTTCAAAACGCTGAAATTCCGGGGCGTTACAGTTTTCGTGTTCATGATGTTGGACTTTGGTATGAGCTTGATTCGTGTGGTCGCCATCAAAATGGTTTGAGTGAATTATTAGGGTCCAACGACTTGCATCACTAGCTCATGTTCTATGTTTCTAAGTGGGACCTACCTCCTTTGTGTATTTACATCTGTATATTATATATTAATAATATATGTTAAGGTATCACATAATCTTAGGTGGGGCCATGGAATATCTACATAATGGGACCCACTTAGTGTGCGAGGGGTCGACCTTGCCACAAGTATGCACCTGAGCTGTGTGTTACACCTCTTCAATGGGCCCAATGAGTGTGACTCATACCCATGTCAAAGATACTCTAGATATCTATGTGAGTTAAAAGTACAATTAGTAATCAACTGGGTTTGACCCAAGCCCATTAGGTGGTTAAGGATAATTAATATTATGGACTCTCTAATCCTAGAACCCTTGTCATGACCCAGAAGCAAGATTCCACCTAGCCCAAGGTCATGACAACAAAATATAGTGTACCCACAAGAACATAATAATCTCTAATAACTTCATCTTAAATTAATAAAACTATAATTTATGAGTACTAAGAGGTTTTCCACATGAACATTAAAATTCTTAAGAGTCATCCCAAGGAAGTAAAACCAACTAACAAGCCTCTACTGCAACAACCCATGTTTCACAATGATTAATATTTTTTCTTGCGTGCTCTCATAGCTCTTGGCATTAAACATCAACAAACTCGAGAATATGTGTATACAAGTATGCACAATGGAAAGTCCATGAAAAAAAACCCACCCATGAGCTTACGCCTAGTAAGATTTCTCACTCACATAAATTCACACACTCATGTAGGGTTGTTAACGAGCCAAGTTGGCTTGTCGAGTAGGTTCAGCTTGGCTCATCTTAACTTGAATTAAGCTCGACTTAAACTGAGCTTGATTCGAACTAGATTTAAGCTCAAATTAACTCGAGCTGGCTTTGACCATACCTTTGCTCGATTCGACTATGCTCGAATGAAACTCAAACTCGAATCCGAATATAATTTTGAAATTATATATAAATAATACTGTAACGTTCGGGAATTTTCTAAATTCCCAAAGTCGTATACGGGGAAATTAGGGTGTAAGACCCCTTGATCTTCCTGTGAGAATAACTTAGTCATCAGTAGGAATTGGTAACTGAATCATATATAGATGGAAAATAGACAGAAAGATCTTCGAAACGCCACCAAGAATGCGCGATTTGGAGTCCGAATGAGGGAGTTATGATCATTCGAAGTTGACTATAATGTGCAGGACCCGTTTACCCGAATCGGACGCGTAAATTGTCCGTTTAAGTTGCGATACGGGCCCAATTATTTAGCATTCCGAAATTGGGTTTTTAAGGCCTAATTTCTCATGGGATTAGGAGCCTTAATCTCATGCCTATAAATAGAATTAATTAGGGATTTTTGGGGGTCTTTTTGCCCAATTAGAGCAGAAAAAAGGGGTTTTTGACAGTAAAAGACATGAAAGAATTTTCCGGCGAGACTCCAGCAAAGCGTTTGCGGCGGTGGATCGATGATAACTCGGCCATTGAGGTTGGATTTCGAATCGAGATTAGCATAGATTTGTAAATTCGAAAATAAACCATATTTGTAATTGACATGAACAGTAATCTCTGCAATTACTGTTCATGCATTTTTATTTTTTATTTTTAAAAAGGGTTATTTATTTACTGTTCAACTACCGGCCGGCCACCGGCCGATCGTTGGTGGCTAGATTCATGGCTGGACCGGCGCACCGGCCCTGGCGTTGGTCGTGCCGGCCGGGAATGCGCGGCGGCGGCTTCTGCCGCTGCCGCACAGTAATTAAAATAAAAGAAAAAGAAGTTTTCCGGTCGGCAGGACAGAGACGGGCGGAGACGGCAGGGGACGGCGGGGGATGGCCGGCGAGCCTGGGCTTCCGGAATCGCCAGATCCCGGTGATCCGGTTGGTTCCGGGACGTTGCCCGTCCGTGGCGTCTGGCCGCCACGCCGATCAGTTCGTTTTAAAAAAAAAAGAAGAGAAAACGGAGAGTTTGGCCCCGGCCGGCCACCGGGCGACGGCGGGGGCCAGACCCATTGTGATCGCCGCCTGGCGGTGATCCGGTGGACCCCAGCCCGCCGCCTAGCCGTGGTGGCCAGGGGCGGCTCCGCCAGAGGCGTTTCCGCCTATGGCCAGACGCGGGGAAGACAACCCGCATTGCGGGTCGTCGACCCGAACCGAACCGGCGCGGGTCGGTTTTGTTTTAAAAAAAAAATAAAGGAAGAAAGAGGGGAGTGAACCGGGTCCGGTTCAGAGGGCTAAAAATGTCAAAAAAATCGTAGAAAATTAATATTGGACCTGTAGAGGTTTTTGATTATTATGACTGAGTTTCATCTCGGGGAAAAATCTCAGAGATTGTGAAATAACCTTTCTACCCCTGGTAGTTAAATCATCGTGTGAGAACTATTTACCCGATTTCGAGGCTATGGTTCAGAGGCTTGGGAGTTTATTTAAAAATTGGGAAAATTCTCAGTAAGAGGTTAATGGGTAACATAATTATGGACCAAACCACTTGGTAAGGAAAAATCCCAGTGAGTGGTTAATTGACCTTTTTGCCCTTAGGGTTTATAGTAAATGTTAGTCAAAACCTGGGTCGGTTCAAGGGGTTCACGACCCCGTCACATGCCATGAAAATTACGCAGAGGCTATGAAGCCTAGTAGTACCTTTGAGTTAAAATTTAGACCCATTAGATGTCATTAAAGCCTTAAACCAAATGACAGAAATACCCCTTAGAGTGGACTCGCCCACATTCGTGTGAATGGAAGCGTGAGTCGGTCTGAGAGTGGAGCTTTGTGAGAGGTCAATGACTGAAATCAATAGAGGGGCACTAAAATAACTAGAATGATCAAGGGAGAGTATTATACCCTAGGTGGTAAAATTACCCTAACGCCCTTAGGGGCAATATATTCTGTTTCTGTCAAAACGGATGACCTAGTGAATCAGGCGTTAGGGTGCCCTAGAATGATGTTAAATGACTTCAAAAGGAAGGGTTGTGACTAGTACAAGACACGAAGACCTTGATAGGTCACAGTGTCACGGGAAATAAGGGGAAGAACCTTAATTATAAGGGTGTAAGGCAGTGATTTACATGTGTCTGCAATCGTATAGATTGATCAGCTAGAGTATTATATACGTAATTCATGTGTTGAGTGAGATTTGTTTACACTCTTGGGTTTGAATACATTAAGCCCTAGCCCTGCACATGAGTGCAAGGGGCCTTCGTTTGTTATTTATGCATTTGTATGATTGGATGTTATTTATGTTGATGCATGCTTTTGATATTGATGCATAGATTCATATCAGTAACTTAAGATTAATGAAGATTAATCAAGAGACATGGGTTGCTGTTGGTTTGGAGGGGGAACATCTAATCAAGATAAAGACTAAAATACCCTCAATAGGGTTTGGGACCGGTTCATGGATTTGAATGGGGCCCTGACATAGAGTTTTACCTTGGTTAATGAACCGAGGATGGTTACGGGATGTTCTTTGAGTCATAACTCAGTGGATGAGCTATTTATTGGGTTGATTCACAAGGTGAAAAGGACCCAAATGGTTTAGTGGATACTTGACTGGATGAAAATAATCTAGTCTAAGTTCAAATATTTGGCAGAGTCAATAGTCATAAAGACCTGAGGCTTCTATGGATAATGCTGGAGATTGCGATATGCTTCTTCATCGCCACGACAGTTTGGGTATTAACCATAGGGTCTTTACCGCGGGTCTCCCGCAGGTCTTCCCAAGACTATTTAGTACGTATGAAAAGCGGAGTTACATGAGCATCATAGAAGGCTTGTGTTTCTTGCCAATCTGTGTCCATTAGCACAGTTAGGATCCTTTTCCCCAGATTCGTGGCAGGCTATTGAGAACCCTGGGGATTTGGGTCAAGCTGCTGTTAAACAGTCTACTCCAAGGTTGGAGTACTTTATTTGGGGATTTCTCGAGGGGCGAGACATCTCCGAGTTATAAATTTTATAGTATTAATTGTCGAACAAGAGTTGTGAGATAATTAATAACATTGTTTGATATTGCTTGTTAATTAGACAAGTGGAACGATTAAATGACTTACTAAAATGTAGGTTAAATATACTTAAGCATTGCATGTGTGGTGCTATGCTTATTAGGATAGAGTAGTTTCTAGGCAGAACTACGTCTAGATCCGATCTTGTTGGAAACATTGGAGATGTTGTTTGATAAGTACGTAGGCAACTAACATCGGGTGATGTTGGCCCGATCCGAATAATATTAATTAAACCTTTTGTCCTTTGGAAGCTCTTCTCCTAAAGGCGGAGATGCTCCATTGTGGTTGTTGTTTGGTTTGCTTTGTTGCAGGTTTTCCAGGCAACAACGAGTGAGACCAAGATTGACGCGTATAGGATGAAGTTTCTTCGTGTCTGCAACTCTGGTACGTAAGTATACCTTTAGCGTGAGGGTCAACTTGTTATTTATTTTCAGACAGATAATGAACTTGTACTTAGATGGATGAGCTATTCTTTATGAATTTTCAGACGCATAATAATATTATACGATTTAATATTCGTATTTGTGAACCCCAGTTATCATGACCAGGATATTTAATCGAATGGTTTGTTTTGTGTTTAAAGAAAAAGAAAAATTTCTCGCTACTTACCGTTCGTGCTATTTGAAAATACTTTTAAAAATCCGAGTCGTGACAAATACATATATAAAATAAATAGCACATGCATATATATTATATAAACATAATTATTAATTTAAATATATACTTATGATATATATATATATATATATATATATATATATATATATATATATATATATATATATATATATATATATATATACATATATATATATATATAATATGACATATAATCACATATGTGTGCCAATACCATGTATCATATATGATATATGAGACCTGTTTATATGAGCCGGTTGCATGCCTTGGATTTTAATCCGACGATACACAAAACTTAAGAGGCAAATTGGTTTGTGCCCCTTGCACCCTTAGATCTTGATCTGATGACATATGATGCATGGGTTCGCATTGATGTGCTTGAGCCTAAACACATATAAAATTTTTTCCTCGTTAAATTCTAATGGATGTATAATTTCTATATAGGATATATATTTTTCAAAACTAAAAATTTTGGAGACACAAACACTAATATACTCTTTTCGTCTCAAATTAATAGCTTCATTTAGTGCATCTTGAATTATTCTAAAAGAAGCATGGTACTAGGGACTAGCTTACAAAAAGAATAATTAGAATATTTTTTTAAAATATGAAGCATGACTCTAGGGGACTAACCTCAGTTTACATACTGTTTCTCTTTTTACATGTGGAATTTTTTAGATGCATACTAAGGTTGAAGAATAGTTCTTTTATGATTGATTTATATATATGTAAAAAAATGATGCGAAGAAGTAGATAGTAATGTTGCCTAAGTGGGTTTCTATTTACTATATCTTTTTAGTGATTATATGTACATAAAGAGAGGACAATGATAATGTTTCCTTTTTGGAGCATCCGTAACTAAAACTTATTTGTAATAATTTTCTCCTTTCCCGATGACTATAGTCAGTTGTTCAATGTGCAATCGTAATACTTGTTGAAGCATTTAACACTGAAAGAACCTTATTATGTGTGATACTTCATATATTTTAGATTTAGGTATATTTTACTAATTTTTTTAGTTCACGCCTTGGCTCGTGATTCACTTATTGCAGTTTGAGCTCGAGCATGAGGTAATAATTTCGAGCTTCAAGCAGTTTGAGTTCAAGCCAAGCAAGCCTAATATTCGGCTCAGCTTGTTAACACCTCTACACTTATGTTTTGAAAACATAGGTATAACAATAAATATAGTAAGTAAGAAAGTAAACATAAAGGAAGACATTGGTGCCTCTTAATTGTATTTAAGTAAACCATACTCAAGTTTATAAAAATAAAAGCATTGATCTTCCACTTTATTTAGACACATTTACCCAAGGGGTGGTATCCTGGAACTCCCATATATATCCTACATTGGTCTTGGAGGTATTACATATCGCACCTCCAAAAGTTTATATGAGCTTGTTTGGACCAATTCTGTATAATTTCTTTTGTGCACCAACATAGATAAAACTTACCAATTTTCATCTTGTTACCCAAATACAAATAATCTCATTCCCACCACATGACATATACGACAGTGGAAAACATGTTGGAAAACAAACATATAACCTCAAAATCATGTGTAAGTCAATTGCCCATCCATGTGCAAAATTTCAAAACCCTAATTTTATCACAATTTCAATATTTAGGAAAAAATACTTGTGACCTCATATGATCATGAAAATTACCACAGTCAAATGATGGAGGTACTGATGTAAAATTAATTTGTGGAGTCTAGATTACTTCAAAAGTTAACTAATTTTTAGTTTTGGAAATTACTGCATAGTTATGGAAAACATGTGTGATTATAATCTAAACAACATAACTTGATAACAAAGACTCCAAATCAAGTAAAATATTTATGCTAGAGATATAACTCATAGAATTTTGCCCTCAAGACTTTTGAGAGAACAATAACACGATTTGAAGGCAGAAGACACATTTGAACAAGACATCATAGAACTATGAATTATGATATGCATGCTATTTAAAAAATAAATAGTTAGATATTAATCAGGAAAATCACCAAAAATAGAATATGCAACTAGACTCATCAACGAATCTCTAAAAAAAATTCTAGGGTCAAAAGGTAAAGGAAAAACCCAAAATGAAGCTTAAAGCCCGAGATAGTGTTAACTAGTTGAAACTAGAATTTTAAAAAATCAACAATTGACCAATGAATACTTAATAGATGACTCTGAAATTTTTACTAGATAAAATTGAAGAAGTTATTTTGGTCCCACAAAAAATTTGGATGAAATTGACCACTAGAAGGTTCTGAAACAATTCGGTCATTGTGGGTGTGTAGAGTAAACAAAAAATAAATAATCTTAAGAGAGAAAAATATTAGACAATTTCAACCAAATTTCCCATCAAGGAAAGAACATATAATGTGAAATTCCATGACTCCAGACACTCAACATGGATTATGATCAATCACAAATCATAAGAAACACTTTGATAATCTTCATATAGCCATGATATAGTAGCATATGTATCGAAAGTGTACATGTTAACATGGAATTAAAACCCTAATCTCATGCATTCAATATCAACCATCAAAATAATCAAACAAGTAGACGTGGATTACTTACCTCTCACGTTGATCCTAAAAAAACCCTAAAGTTGATGCTAAAAGCCTTCCTCTTACACAAACCTTAGTTTTTTTACATAATTTTCTTAGACTACAATAAAGAAAACTACACCAACTTAAATCAAAAGCAAATAGAATGCATGCCCTTACCTTGATGCGAAGTATAGCCCTCAAATCAGTCCCTTGTGTAGCATGAAAGTTGAAGGAACTCCTCAATATGTAAACATTCGCTCCAATCCAAACCAAATTCATCTACTCCATTCTTCGCTCATAAAACTTACATCATTTGTCTTCCATCATACGGTTACAAATTGACATCCAAATCGATGCAAAACCCCAATCACTATATATCGCACACACATATCTGCCCCACACTTATACATATATTCATCTTACTTACACATCACATATTGAATTCAATATATCACTTACTAACATACTCGCTAGCCATCACTAACACACATACCACATACGTCAAATCTACTCACAGCTTACATGCATGTCCTATGCATTTTCAAACATACCATAATTTATCATCTTTTACTCTTACATCATGTAATTGGATAATCACATAACACCTAAATTATTAAATCATACAATCGTAGCATACTGCTAAACATTTAAAACATGTTATCATGAAATTATTAGTTCAAAGTTCCCTACCTTGTAACTTATGAAGTTTAACATCGAGCACATGATAATGGCGACATTGGCAGTTGAGTTGGTAACCAAAAACATCGCCTAGATGAGATAGTTGTTGTCTTAAGGTTTAGAAGCGTCAGAAGTAATCACGACAAGATGAGGTGACATAAGTTTGTGGGGCAAAATCCATGATCCATGTCAGTGCACTAAGGGCAGCTGGGAACAAGGTCGTGCCAATAAGGGGTAGCAGGTGTAAATAGAAGTCGAGGGTGGACTAAATGGAAGTTGGCCAATGACTAAAAAGCATTCCACTGGCTGCAAGATACCGAAATCAGCCATAAATAACACCCAATAACAGTGATTTTGCTTCGACAATGAGCCACAAAAAGGCAGAGGGTGTGGTATGTGCTTGATGACAGAGCAGAGGTGGAAGGGGCTCTAATTACGGCTTACAAATATTAAGGGCCGACGAGAAAGTCTGGCCCGACCCATAAAATTTTCAGCCTTGGACCGTAAAAAATAAGCAGAGGGTCGGGCTTTAAATCTAAAGCCCAAAACAGTTCAGGATGAGCTTGGGCCTATGCAAAACAACTGAAAGGCCTAACCTGACCCGTAAAATTTCAGCTTGAGACCGAGCTCCCCATTTCGACTCCCATCCCTACTAGTAGGGGTGCTAACGAGTTGAGCCAGCTCGTTGAGCAAGGGTGCCTCGACTCGACTCGACTCGAATATGGCTCGACTCAAAGTGGCTCGGCTCGAACTCGACTCGAACTCGAATATTTTTGAGTTGAGCTCAAGCATACCCTGGCTCGACTCGACTCGACTCGAATAAAACTCGAACTCGGCTCGTACTCGATTCGAACTCGAACTCGAATGAAATTTATAAATATATTTTATAATACATATAAATACAGATTAACAACTATATATACATATGCACAATTATCAATCCCTATATATATATATATATATATATATAATATTAATAAGTTAAAAAATGGGATATACTATGGACTATAATACATATCAAACTATATGCCAATCATTAGACAAAAATGTGATTATGTCAATATAAATTATGATATATCTTTTCAAATTTTGTGTAGAAATTAATGTTAGAATCCTTAAAAAAATTAAATTTTATAATAAATTTCTAAAAGTTATTTAGTATTGACTCGTAGACTCTCTTTTGATTTCATAAGGTAAAGACAAATTATATTCATGTAGGATGGGTCAGACGACAAGACTCCAAGTTTCATATTGCCAGTACAATATGGTTTGCTTGATAATCATTATTCATTAAGAAGGATGAGATATAAACATACTCAAGACGTCTCATCATTTGTTGATACCAAAATTGAGGGGAGTTATAACTTAAAAATAAAGGCCCATAGAAGGGACAACATTGACTATATAATTAGCTACCGTATTTTTATACATGTTCAATCAATAATGACATTTTGATATCATATATACTTGCCAGTTAGGAGTAACTAAGGCTCGAGTGGAGACTAGTTTGAGGCTTTGAGCTAGTTTTCTATGAGTAGATATTAACTCTTTTTTGTAACATATAATTTAAAAGAAAAAAATTATTATGGATCAAAATATGTGTTTGGCTCATGTAAGATCACATAAAGGGCAAACAAATTTAGCCCTCCTCAGTGGTTAAAAGCTACTACACTATCAAAATTGTGCGATAATGATGCGATAATCTCATAGATATGGGTTTGTATAAAAAAAATAGAACCAAACTAAACGGGGTAGAACGGAACTGAAATTTGTTGATCGGTTCCTTATTCAATTTCGGTTCAGTTAAAAAAAAATTGAGAGTATATTTTGGTTCGGTTTTACAAAAAAAAACCCATAATCAAAACCAAACTGAACCCCATCTTCATATAAAGCCCTATGCCCCCCCTGTTTCCCAAACCTTAGATCTTCTCTTCGCTCCCAAACTCCTAGCCGTGGTGACTCCCGATCCCCTCTCCAGCTCTCCCTTTCTCCGACAATGCCTCACCTATTTGGATCTCCCCTTCTCCGACAGCCTCCCTCCCCTCCCCTCTCCCATTCAACAGCCTCTCATCTCCTCTTCGACTCTGCAGATTTTGACTCGCATGCTCCCCTCTCCCTTTATGCCAACAGGCAACAGTCCTCCTATCCCCCAAATCCATTTCACATTTGGCCTAGGGCTTTTTGTTCTTCTCCCCCAATTCGGCCTAGGGTTTATCCGATCGGGATTTTTGATGATATTGTGGGGGTTTTCTTTGCTTTTTGAAGCCGATTTTTGACGTTTTTAGATTTGATGAAATACTATTTATGGCTAGGGATGCCACTCGGGTTGGGTTTTTTGATAAAGCCGATCCGACCCGACCCTAATGAGTCGGCTTTAGAATTGTTAAATGGTAAAATGGATCAAATTTGGGTTTAAATTTTGACTCGAACCATTCAGTTCAGGTCGGATTCGGGTTTTCGTTGACCCGACCCAATCCGGTATATACCTAAAACTTCAGATCTAAAGATGCCACTCGGGTCGAGTTTTTTTATAAACCCGACCTGACCCAACCCTAATGGGTCAGGTTTAGATATCATTAATGGTCAAACAAATTAGGTTTGGGTTTAAATATTGACCCCAACCCTTCGGATCGGGTCGGATATGGGTTTTGCCTGACCCGATCCGGTATCCACCTTATTCACTAGATTGCCCTAATGTTTCTCTCATTTTGAACTTCACTTCACAGTCTCCACCGCCTTGCCCAAAATTTCCCCCCAATTTGGCGATCCCATCGACCAATCTCCCCGTTTTTCCGGCCAAATTTTCCCCACTTCTCAGTCGATTGTCCATCATCGTGCCCCAAATTTCCCCCCATCCAGCGATGTCATTCGCGCCTGCAGAGGTCGGCCGACGGCCATCATTGGGATGTCTTCTCCATTTCGCCGGTCCGTAACCTCCAAATCTCGTCGATCGTCATCTCCATTTCGCTGGTCCGCCGCCTCCAGAGTTCGTCAAGACGCCTTCTCCATTTTTTCAACGTCTCTTCTGCGTGTCGCCGGCATCTCCTCTCCGGTGCCTGTATTCCAAAATCTATGAGTTCCATTCTCTTATTTATAGTCTTCTTCGGCACTTGTGGGGGATGTGCTACTGGCGCAGAAGCGGGCGATTTGAGGAATTTGGGGGAGAAGCCAGTTGATCGATCGCAGCAGAGAAGGGCTGGATTCGAAGCCAAGTTGTGATTCACCGCCTTGATGCAGTAAAGTATGGATTTTTATTGCAGATGGTCAGGTTGGAGTTGATTTTTTTCGTTGTTGGTGTTTTGATGTGATTTTCAAATGATTGTTCTTCTGAAAGTTCTTATTCATCTGGGTTTTTCTTATTTGATTGAATTCGACGAGTTTTATCTGGGTTGGTCCTGCTTTCGTTGTTGTTTTCGTCTCGTTTATCTTCGTCTCCATTTTTCGATTTTGGCGTGAGGAGGAATTTCAGATTCGGGTTGGGTCTCCATTTACTGGGAGTTCTTTGTTCTTGTTTGACTGCTTTGATTTGATGATTTGATCTGTAATACTTCTGTGAATAGGGCTTATGATGCTCATTCCATTGCGTGCCCTTTCTGTTTAGTATAATTTTTCGTTCAATTACATGCTTTATATGATTTATTGGCTTTGATTTCGGTTTGCTTGTAATGTACCGTTTCTCTCGTTGGTGGTGATTTCTGTTGCATTGTCAAGTGGGGGGACACGCCACTGCAGAGAAGAAGCTATTAATTAATTAAATTTTGTATTTTTTTTATCTCATTTTAATTAATTAAAGAAGTTTGATTAAAATTTTTGGTTCTTATTCTATTTCAGTTGTTATATTGGTCTACTTCCAAAAATTTTGGTTTCCTAAAACTGAATTGAGATGCATAGATTGAGCCCAATTCGAGCTAGTTCCATTGTGTTAATGGAATGAGTTCGAGCTCGAGTTCGAGCTCGAGCTCGTATTTTTAGTTCGAGTTGAGCTCGAGCTGGTAAGCACGAGCTCATTCGAGCCTCGAGTCGAGTTCGAGTTGAGTACTCAAACTTCGAGTTCGAGTTACAAGAGGCTCAAACTCGACTCAGCTCGGCTCGTTAGCACCCCTACCTACTAGTGTTTTAAAAATCGGACCGGACTAGCTGGTTTGACCGGGTTCAACCCGACACTTTATAAAAAATGAGTTAGTTCAATCTAATTTTCGGGTCAATTTAACCCGGTCGGGTCAGCGTGACCCGGGCGGTTGAACCGGTTACCTGGTGTTCCGGTCCGGTCTTAGTTCTGCAAAAAAACAGGAAAATGAAAACGCGACTAGAGGTCTTGATCTCGACCCATCGGGAGTTTGGGACGACTGGCGATCGAAGCAGAGGCGCTTCTCCGGCGAAAATCCGGCGACTTGGGGGGTCCGGCTTCTTCCTCAGCCCCATCTCTTCTCTTCCCCCTTCACGACGCCATCTCTAGCCGCCGTCCACGCTGCCGAGGTCCTTTTCGCGACCGCCGGAACCCTCTTGTTCTCTCAATTGCCTCCGCCGCTGCGAATCAACCTGCGACCACCGCCCGCCGTCGACCGTCCACGAAGTCCACGCTTTCTTTGCCATCGTCTTCCCCACTTCCCCCATCACCTGTGATTTTGTGATTGCAGCCCGTAATTCTAGTTCTGTCACGCAGGTCCGGACCCTATATGTTCGTTGAAATGCTTCAATAAAGCTTTTTTTAATTTATTGTCTGTTTATTGAAGGAAGATGTTAGGGCTTCTACTTAGAATCACACGTGATTTTGTAATGAATCAAGTTTCGGATGAGCAGAGTGATGAAATTATTTATGACGAAGCACTGTGATTTCCATGTTATATGATATGATGATTGCTTGTGTAGTTCTTTCATTGCGTGGATATGGTAAAATGGTTTCAAGGCAATTTCCACATGAATTAGTGAGATCTAGATATTATTTTGATTGATTTCAAGCTTCTAACTTAAGTTGTAAGTATAACGATATTACATGGATTTAACTAATTTTTTGAGCTCGTTAAGCTTTTAGTTTTGTCGGGATTTTAAATTGTATTGTCAGAGACAGTTGGGGGTAAAACTGCAATAAATTTTGACATATTTGTGTGTGACATAAATTGATTTAGTCAAATTGCTAGAGCCGTATACTTAGTTTGGGTCCCTGGTAGTTGTTATTCACCATGATGCTATGCAAGCATTCCAATATTAATGATCATATATTCTTGTTTGTTAATGATGTTTTAAACTGAAACAGTAAACGGGTCAGCATTTCACTTCCACTGTGCCACATGTTAACCTGTAATGAAGTGCAAAGAGAGCCTGTATTGACACCTGGTTGACCAAGAAAGGTTAGGAAATGTGGAATGGTAACTTATTGAAATAGTTTGGAATGAACAATGTTTTGAACGGTCAAGGAAATTTTTGAACGGGATTTGGACAGGTTTAACTAATTTTTTTTCAGTATTATGGGCAAACTCTTGCAAAATATTTTGTAGGTGATGATGTCATCCTCCAGGTCAACCCGGTCGACCCAGCCCAGCCACTAATCCTGGTCGGGGTCTAGGCCGGGTTTTAAAACATTTATCCCCACAGCCAAAAAACCCTAAATTGTCTCTCCACCGCTTTGAAATTGGTTTCCTCCAGCCTTCTCAGCTCTCGGCGCTCGCCTCTTGGTTCACACTTCACACTATCCCAACTCCGAAATCTAAAATCACCTCTCAAGTCTCTGTCTTTTCTCTCCGCCACTCTGAAACTGTTTTCTTCTAGCCTTCTTGCCTCAAGGGCTCTCGGTTCACACTTCTCACTGTCCCAACTCTGAAGTCCAAAATCGACTCTCAAGTCTCTACCTTTTCTCTCCGCCACTTTGAAACTGTTTTCCTCTAGCCTTCTCGCCTCTCAGTTCACACTTCCCACTGAGTCAGTGTCCCAACTCCAACTCCGATCGGCTCTCCAATCGGCTCTCCAATCGCCTCTCGGACCACCACTCGGCCAACAGCCCACTCTGGCATTGCCAACTTGTTGTGGACTCTACCTCCCCCTTTTCTCTCCGTTGCTCTGAGGCTGATCTCTTGTCACCTCTCAGATTGCGCTAGACAGACGGCCCATTCCAGTGCTGGTGTAGGCTCCGATCCCAGTTCTCCACAAGAATAAGTTTTTTTTCCTTCCATTTAATATTGTTCTCTAATTTTGACTTGTATGTGATTTTTTTATGTTCTGTTCATTAATTTATACTTGTTCTTGTCTCTATTTTTTAATTTTTACTTGCCTTTGTTCTGTATTTAATTTGTTCTTGTCTTTGTTATGTTTTTATGTCTGTTTAGTAATTTCGACTTGTCTGTGACTTGTTTATGTTATGTTACTGTCTCTACTGCTGTTCCTGACTTCCTGTCTCTGTTATTTAATTTATACATTCTTTAATCTCTACTTGTCTTTGTTCTATTCTTTAATCTATACTTGTTCTTGTCTCTGTTCTCCAATTTTTACTTGTCATTGTTCTGTAATCTAATTTATTCTTGTCTTTGTTCTGTTTTTATCTTTGTTCAGTAATTTCGACTTGTCTGTGACTTGATTTATAAGATTTTGTCTCGGTTTTGATTGTACTACTGGAATAACTGAATTCGTACAGGACCTTCCTGTAAGCTTTTCTGCTTCAAATTTTTATGAGATCTTAATAACTTGTTCATCTAGATCTAGTAAAATTTTCATGCTTTTTCTCAATGTTTTGATCATTAAATTAAATTAGCATAACAGTATTCCCTACCTTAATCAAGTATAAATCTCTTCTCCTAGTGCTTCTAGGGTGCAATTGACTTGTTTTCTCCTTATTCAAGAGCTTTAATGGCTGATTTGGATTCCAATCTCAATTACCAAAGGAGAAAGAGATGGGAATGAGGCAACTAGAGAGATAAAGAGAGGGAGGGGAGAAGTTTAGGGCTATTTATAGAATTTGTAGGCCTCTAATTTTTACAAAAATCGTAGGAGAGAGAAACTAGGAGTATGAAGAGTCCTTGATTTCTTGGACTCTCAATTTGACCCCTAAAACGTCTGAATCACGAAATGGTTGTGAGCTATGATTTTGTAGGCCATTGAAGCAGCTTTCAGAATCATCTAAGATTGTGTAAATCAGAATTTTGTGGTCGTACTATAACCCTATTGGGCATATTTTGTTTGATCTCATCTTGATTTTGGGTTATCCCATGAGATTCCTGGAAGCTTCCTACCTAAGAATCCATACCTTAAACTTAGAAAATCCTAATCATTCATATCTAAGATCATCTAGGATCACTTGGGTCGAATTTGAGTAGTGACCCCATGTGCCTATGTGGGCCCCACCTCAAAATTCGTGTAGGCTCGGAACTATAGCATACCTCAAACTTCAAATGATCATATCTCAGCCATCTGATGACCACTTTAGGTGTTCTTAGGTGTGTTATCTTTGTCTTTAAGTCTAGTTTATAATACAATAGGTTTCAGGTCAAAATTATTATGTAGTAGGAGATGTACTATTTAAAAGGTACAAGTGTCAAGTCGCATAGGCAGGTTCACACACTAACTTAAAATGAACCCATCAATTAAGTGTTGTATTTTCCCCTTTCTGAACCTTTGGTCAAGGTTTTAGGGTTTCAATTAGCCAAGGTGACTAGTTTGACTGTCAACCTCACGTTTCTGGCGAAAATAGAGAAGTTCCCGCCCCCTGCCTCAAATAGTTAAGGGTTAAGACTTAGGCTCTCGTTGTGGTCCGATTTAAATCAACGACAAAAATTTCACTCACGAAATTAATCTATTGAAAGAAAATTTGTCTAAATTTTTAGGGTGGTACACAAGAAGTGCTCATTAATTCATCAATTAAGGTGTTGCACATGTGCTTGGGTTGGAAATTCTAGATTGTACTCCATTTGATGTATTGGTGGGTGATGGTGCAAAACTACATTGCATGGGCATTTGCCATAAAAAGCGACATTGTTTGCTTGGGGTATCACCATCATGATGGATTTCTATCTTCTCCCTTTGAAGGGAGCAGATGTGGTTCTCGGTATTGATTGGCTGTGTACTTTACCCAACGACTCAAAACTGCATTGCATGAGCATATGCAGAAAGGCAACATTGTTTGCCTAGAGTATCACCATCGCGACATATTTCTACCTTCTTCCTTTTAGAGGGCATATGTGGTTTTTGACATTGATTGGTTGCGTACCTTGGGTAAAGTTAAATGGGATTTTGATCAGATGCAATTCATTTTCACACTTATGGAAAAAAATGTTGTCTTAGTACAAAGCTACTGAAGAAACTCCACATTATTTAGCGGTCTTAAGGATAAGGCCAAGCGGAAGGAGTGGTGAAATGTTATAACCCATATGAGGCACCACTTGGAGGGCCCACTTTAAGCACCATGTCTTCCTTTTTTAAGTTAGGAGATTAATTTTCTTAGTTAATTTCAAGTTTAATCAAAGTATATCATATCATACTATATTAAAAAGGGAGAAGAAGTACAATAGATCTTTTCATTTCTGACCCTTTTGCCCCCAAAATTTATGTTTATAATGAGAATAGGCAGTTATTTCAAATTCTCAGTTTTCCACATACATTAGAAACTACGACCTTCAAACTCTCAATTCCCCACATGCCTCCCTCCTCTCTTGATCTCTCACACCAATGGAAGATTTTTTTTATCTCCAAGATATTGCAGGCAAATCAGTTGGATGTGAAGAAGTTTGATTGTATGGTTTGGGATCTCCGTAAGCAAATTGAAGAGTTCATGGCCTTGGACACATGACTTTAAACCGAGAATGCTGTTTAGAAGGAGGTAATGGAGTTGATAAAGAGAACTTGGCTGCCAATGGGAGTTGGTAGAGGTGGGGTGGATAGCGTTCATTGAAAAGTTGCAGAGGCAGACATTGAAGGCGGCAACTAACAAGTTGAAAGCGTTCCTTGAAAAGTTGGCGGAGAACGCCAGCAGGCAGAAGATGAAATATGAGGCCGAGAGGAATTTAGTAGAGTCGCAGGTGAATGCTAGAAAATATATGATCAAAATTTTGGCAGCTCGACACAAGGAGTCATTGTTGATGAGTGCATCTCTCCTGCTGCAAGTGTAGACTTGGAACATGCAACAAACTTCATTGGATAGGATCAAGAGTGGCACAAGTGTGGATCAAGACAAGAGGGTTGCAGTTGTTGATGAGGGCATGTGCAGTGAGGAGATTCAAGAAAAAGCTGTTACTTTTGTTGATGGACAAGAGGCCATTGAGGACATGGTGCATTGTTAAAGACCAATCATCTGCATAGAGGTGCCTGTGCTTGCATTTTTTTTGGTTGAACATAATTAGGTTGGAGCACGACCTCATAGAAGCTCATTTCATCATAGTACATTCGATATTTGAGAATACAGTAATTATGTTACGTGGCATATATTCTTTATTTTATTACAAAAATTTTAAAAATACTTTTGGATTCCAATAGCACGTGCCTTTTGCGCGTGTATTCTTGCTAGTTTCATCAAAGGTAGGTTCCTAGTTTAGTTTAATTTCCTTGATAAGACTTTGAGTTGGAAAAGGCTTGATGATGCCTATTTATACCTTTCTTACGTACTGTAGTGGATGCTTATGAGAAATCAGAAATTAGTTATCTCTCTTACTTCTCTCTGCCTCTCCCCTTTCTCTGCATTGAAGTTTCTCTTGTGGCCAATGGGCTACAGCAGAATGTTTTGCTGAAATGTTTACAAGAAACAAAGTGTTCTTGGATTTCAGCTGGTCTTCTATTGTATGTTGGGGATGTCTAATGAAAATGTGAATCATTTAATGAAGGTTCTGAATAAATAGTGTTAGCATTATTCTTGGTGCTTATGAAGGGTGGCAACCTTATGAATATTTCTGCAAATTAATTTCGGTATTGTCAGTCTTCTAATCAGTTTCAATATTCTCAGAGAATATGCCAAAGAAATGGTGTTAAATACATACAATACTGGTTGACCACAGCTAGGACAGACATAAAAATATCAAATGAAGAGGAAATGATTATGAAATGGACACTTATTCTTGCAGTTACATAGAGTAAAATATGAAAAACTAATTAATGATGCAAAAGATGTAGAGCAACTTTCAACTTTTCCAAGGTTGCACTTTGGATGCACAGTAGCTTTTATTGCAATCCGTGAAATTATCTTTTTCATTTACCTTTTTCCACCACTGTCCTCATCCGCAAAAGATTGCCTCTGGATATATTCTGATGCCATATAAAGTGTTGTTGTGGAATAATTATATCCTAGGAAAGGTGCATGCTTATGTATTTAAAAAGTAAGGTTAATGCTATTTGCAGGTAGTTGAGATCCAATGACAGGAGTAATTCAAAAATTTTTCCTTGCATCAATGTTCATGTGGATGGCCCCACTTGCTATTTTGTATGGGTTCAATAGGATTCCTGGTGAGCTTCTTGTTCTTGAAGAACTTTTGTTAGTTTTTTTATCTTTGATTTTGTCTGCATAGTTATGCCCTTTTTGGCCCTTTCCTGTTAAATTCTTAATTGAGGTTCTTCCTTCCATCTTTTCCAAATGAAACTAATCAAGGTATGGAAGAAAACCACTCAAAATGATCTTAGTAAAAAGGGTATATGTATGAGATAGCTAGGCTATTGGTCCCACCTCCTGCTATCCCTCCCTCTTTTTCAAGATTCCTACAGCAGCATTGTCACCACCACCACCACACCTTGTCTACATGGGACTCCACTGGGGACTTCTTAATATTTAATATGCTAAAATGGTCGCATATATGACACACGACAATCTTTTTAGCCTTTGACATTTAGAAGTCAATACATCAACGGCAGAGAACATACATCAAAGTGCTTAGTAATTGCCTCCTTGATGAAGAGTGGTTCTTATTTACAAGGACTTCCTTGGTACTCCATTAATCACCTCGTTTTTTTATGTTTTTTGTGCCCTTTTTATGAGACTTGGAGGAGTACAGGGAAAGCATAACTAATTAGGTGTATATTTATGTGGCCTTTGGATCTATCCTATAAATGCTTTGGTCTTTGGGGCTGGGGCGAATTTCAAGCATTTGAGTCCCCTCCACTCCAATGTCTTCTCCAGCTTGTACCAAAAGAGTAGGTATATAGGTTAAGACAGAAAGAAGGTCCAAGTAGTTTGATGGTGAGAACCTGTCATTGTAGGCCTCCTCTTCATCATGTTCATCAGTATCAACACCATCTTGTCCTATTTGTATGAGTCGGCCCCATCCTTGTTTGCCTGCTATGGAAATTGTCACGAACTTATACACGTTTATGTTGTAACTTATGTTTGACAACATTCACAAGTAAAGAGATCTATTTTGATTCGAGATATCTTATAATAGTATGTCCTTTGAACAGGTTTCAGCAATTTGTCTTCTTCACAGCAGACAATATTTAGTGGAATCTTTGCTGTTATATCAGTGAATTTGGTTATTGGATTGTACATCTATTTGGCAATGAAGGAGCCTTCTGGGCAGCGGCATCAGCCAGATCCTAGATTCCTGGCTGAAGCAAAGGCTAGCATAAACCAATCTGCGGTGCCAAAGGTTGAAGATTTAGACCAGGCCGGCAGCAAAGAAGATTAGCAATTGAAGTTCCTGCAGCTGAAGCCATTAAACTCATGAAGCATTTATAGAAGAAAGTGTCGTTTTTGTCATGAAAAAGGGTTTGAATCGATGCACTCCCTTAACTTAAAGAGTGTTGAAAGTGATCATCAGGAATCAAAGTTTATTACTTACTATGTTTTTGTTTTGTACCAAGTGGATCTAGTCAGATGGTACTTCCTGTAAAATCCAAATTTTATTAATGTTAGCAAGCTAGCATCCTGAATTTTGGATGTGGCTATGACCATAACATGTTATGTTGGGCAGGATTGTTGCCAATCGCTCATATTTTTACATAACTCATAAACTATAAGCTTAGATCTACAAGTTTCAAGTTTTCCGCCTACAGTGAGAAGGTGACGGAGACCTCCCGAATTCCTTACCAAATCGTAGAGGCAAGGTCAAATTGCACTGACACCTACTGGCTACCGCTATCCATACACATTTGCTTTATCAACGGTTTCGTACCATGTTTGATGGCTAGCAGTCATCAACGGATGATGGTAGGGACTGAGGACGACAATAATTAGAGTACCTTATAAAATGGCTTCTTTACGAGTTAAATTACTCGTAGTTACTTCATTCCCAAGGAGCACCATCTATTGTCTTTGTATATAGAAAATTTTCCTGGTCCTCCCACTGATTTCCTCCAGGTTCATCAAGATCAACAATGCACACGTTAATTTATGCCAATATAGAAATTTCTAATCTTAGTGATGAACGCTTAATTAACGCCGCCAATTCTAGTGATGGATGACTCTAGGAAATAGAGGATATAAGTGGGAGGACAAAGAGTTCTTCCATCTGTATATACGTCTAAGGTACCCGTATAACAGAATTGCAAATGGTCAGGAATCGTAAGAGGAACATCTCTTTTGAGTCTCTCTTTCCTTGTTCCAAAAGCAGCCGAGCAGAATTTCGATAGACGAATTATTACGCAGGGATTTGGACCTGGCGCCCGCTTCCACCCCTTGCCTGCCTTAAAAGCCGCTCCTTGTACTCCTGCCTCTCTGATAACAACGTAACAACCCCAAGCCAACTGCACCAAAATTATTTTTTTACAGAAGCTACAAATACACATCCAAACCGTCAAACAAGCAGGCAAATTTCACATGGCTCGTCTGGCTCCTCTCTCTGAAGCACCCATCAGCGACGAAGACAGCAGTGGGAGCAACTCCAGGAAGCACCACTCATGGAGATGGCTCAAATCCCAGCTGCAGTTTCCCCTGCTTTCTCACAAGAGATCCGACCTCAAGATCCTCTTGAGCGTCATTGGCTGCCCTCTCTCCCCTGTTTCACCCCTTAGCAAGCCAGTTTCCCATGTAAGTTGCACTTCCCATTATCATTCTGTGCCAGTTTTTGCTCATCTTCTCCGCTTGTTTATTTTGCTTCTTCTTCACTGTGTAGGTGGAATCTCAGAGTCAGTACATTGTGAAGCAATACGAGGCGTCGACGAAGTGCAAGAAGATGGAGGAAGGAGTGAAGAGCGTGTATGTGGCCGGGAAGGTGCAAATGACAATGGCCGAGGAGGCGGCGGGGCCGGTGCTGGCGCAGAAAGGCTGCTTCATCGTGTGGCAAATGTCGCCTGGAAAGTGGCTTCTGGAGCTGGTGGTTGCCGGAAATAAGGTTGTTGCTGGCAGTGATGGCAAACTTGCTTGGCGCCACACTCCCTGGCTGGGGGCCCATACTGCAAGGGGCGGCGCTCGGCCCCTCCGCCGCACACTTCAGGCAAGCCGAAGCAAATTTAATCTTTGCTCATTGCCAGTTGCTTAAATCCTAATCGTGATTACTTCAAATTCTAATTGTTGCATGCAGGGTCTGGATCCTGTTATGGTGGCAGCTCTGTTCTCTCCAGCCCAATACACTGGAGAAAAGCAAATGGAGGGAGAAGTGTGCTTTGTACTGAAGGTGGCCGCCGATCAGTTGTTGTTGGCCGAGAGGAGTGATGGCACGGCGGAGATTATTAAACATGTTATCTTTGGTTACTTCAGCCAAAGGAGTGGCTTCTTAGTGTACCTAGAGGACTCTTACCTGACTCGAATTCAGTCGCCGGGGACTCATGCCACTTACTGGGAAACCACCATTGGATCAAAAATCGACGATTACCGCAACGTCGACGGTACGATGATCGCACACTCTGGCAGGTCGACGGTGACCCTGATGAGGTTCGGAGACCAAGTGAACATGAGCCATCTGATCGCCCGAATGGAGGAGGAATGGACCATTGATGATGTGGTGTTCAACGTGCCAGGCCTCTCGCCGGACTGCTTCATCCCTCCCGGAGAAGTCAGCCGGGATTATGCCGGCGATGTTGCCAATAACTGGCTGTTTGATCAATAGCACACTCTTGAAACTAGTCACTAGATGCGGCAACAAATAGCACCTCATCTTTGTATGTGTACAAGGCAAGAAATAATGCTACAGTTTCTAATTATGTTCTACTTTTTTCATGTGCTCTCTCATCTTCATGTACAATTTGAAAGATCAGTATGTCTTGTTGTGGGTATTGTTGGATTCCTTGGATTTCTTCTTGTGAACTGTACAATGTGACCATTAAAGCACTGCTGGTTTCTTTGTGGACAACCTTAGTTGAGAATTGGCACACTGTATAATTTTGTAAGGTTAAGTGGATTTATTGCCCATGTGGGTCTTCCAGGACTAGTCTGCAGGTGGGTCATGAGGATGATGGAAGCTGCTATTTTTGAATGGACCACATTCAAAGAAGTGAATCTCAGGTGGATTGCCTTAATTTATGATAGGTGATGAGTTGGGGCCGGGTTTTGCTAACCCGATCCCACTATTATTTAAGAAATAGTAATTTAAACCCAACTCGATTTATAATTGTTAAATTTAAACTTGGCTCGACCCAACCCGATGAGAATACAGAAAAGATTGTTTTAAATTTTTCTTAACAATTTTGTAAAAAAGTCACAATTACTGAAAAGTTACATAATTAATTAGTTTTGTTTCTTAGTCATAAAAATTACCATTAAGTAAAATAATATAAAATTTTAACACTTTTAACTTTAGTCAAATCAGGATCAAGCTGCTTAAAACTCAAATCTAACTCAAATAATCATTCGGGTTCAAATTAAAACTTAAATTCAACCTATTAAGGTTGGGTGGGTCAAGGTTATATACCCGTTGGAAAATAATATTATACATCAATCCTTACACCACCTTTGATTAGATGTAAAATAATAATTTTTTAACTTACCTATTAATCCAATCAAAAGTAATATAAGGTCTTATAGTGTAAAAAAATTAGAGTAAAAGTATTAGCTTCCATACCCGACCCTGGCCGCATACCTAGTCTTCATTGCGGTGGATTTAACATCCATAAAGGCACTTACAGGTGCCTGACCAGAAATGGAAGCCGCCAAAACTGGTAATTTAATGTTCACCTTCCACATGCACCGAGGAGTACATCTTTCAGGTCCCATTTCATTTATAAAAAACTAGTGTACTTTCACGTAGCAGCCCATGTCAAGATAACTAACTTAGAAAGGCTACTGATCTCACAAGAGATCATATAACTTTACTTCAGTAAAATGAAAAAAAAGATTAGGGTTTCGGAGGGGGTAGAAATTAATATGCCTCCTAGGTTATGTATGTCGTTGGATTATGTAATATTCAGGCTCATATAAGCGGGGCATCAGTAAAATTATACATTTTTACTAAATAACAGTCAGACATGTATGATATACATTTACTTTTCCAGGGTCAGGAGATTAATGCACATGTGAGCAAGAGAAACCTGATCCTGCTATGTGAACACTGAAGAGATAGGACTTACCGCATTGCCCAAAAGCAGGGCTCGGTAAATATGATGGGTAAAGGACCTTTAAAGCAGTGGGGACACAATAATTTGAGCGGGCATGAATTACATGTCCTCTCAAGAACAACTTTGAGAAACCATCTCACTTTTTAACTTTTCATGAGATGGTTTGGATGAACAGGTCCAACATCATGCAGAGGTGAAACTTGGATTGACCCCCTTGAAGAGTCATCTTGGCCATCATCAATGCCTCGATAGGTGGGCGGGCACATTCTACATTGCCCATTTTTATTTGTTTGCACACATTAATAGCCAAAAAGCCATGTGAGAAATCACACTAGCAAAAGTTCAGGCAAAAGGCCTTCTTGATGATCAATTTGTATGTACTCAAATTTGTTCTTCGGTGCATTTCTTTTGTTGATTTCCTTTGGTGCGTTTGATTGGAAGGTGAGTTGGTCAAATTACGTTTTTTAAGAGTAAAGATATCAAATAAGGGTGGCTTTAAGAATTGGTTAGTAGAAATTTTGGATATAACAAGCGAAAGCCTTGGCCCTAAATCATATGTATTGAGCTCAAGAAAGCCAAAGTCATAAGGTTATACAGCACTGAGGCAATTTTTCAAGCTCACCAGTGGAAGCGTTTTTTATGCTCCACGCTCACTATAAGCCGAGCATAAGGAACGCCTGGGAGGCATTGATTTTCAAGATCGACAGCGTATACGGTAGCGCACATTAGTGTAAGTGCGCTAGTTACACTAATGTGCGCTACCGTGTGCGCCGTTGATCTTGAAAATCAGTGCCTCCCAGACATTCCTTATGCTCGGCTTATATTCTTTGTGGAGCATAAAAAATACTTCCCTCTCCAGCTAGGTGAATGAGCCAAAGCTGGAGCAGACCGCGCTCACCTCATTTGCTCCCATCCACGATTGGTTATGGAAGATCTTACAGCTGAAATTTTTCATTGTTTTTTATGAACTGTAATTCAAGGTATGCTAAAAGAGCATATTACAAGAAAAAAGAAAATAGTGCACCTAAAACATACCTAATCTCTTTTGTATTTGTTATTTTTGTACTTTAGTAATTGTGATTAGTATAAACTTACAAAGAAGTTGAGAACTGGAATATTGAATTATACGTTTAATGCTCTGTCCTTAAGACAGAACTACGCCCTCCCTAATTGTTTTTAGGATCACTTGGAAATTTGTGTCTCATGATAAAGATGTCTATTGCCAACTGTAAAAGCACATTCACACATTATATACAATGAACAATAATAATATAATCACTCTCAATAAGATAGTAAGAAAATTTTAATTTTTCAGTGTTTTATAGAACACATAAGAAATCTCATTAAAAAAATCTTATCCCATTCAAACATATGTGTTTGCTCTTCAAGGGACACAAGTGAAAACCGAATATATTTTGGGTTTAGAGAAAATAAAAAAAATTTGTCAAAAAAATTTATCTTATTAACCCAACTCAACTCGGTCGGCCTGCTGTCATAGGCCTAGGGAAGCGGACTATCCGTGACACGTGCTAGGGCGCACACACATGGGAATGTGTTGTATACGAGGTGTGCATGCATTAGGGGAACTGCCCCTAGTGTTGCATATCATGTGTGCATGCGTTGCGAGGAAGGCCTGCAATGTTGTGCAACATGTGTGCGCAACGTTGCGCAAAAAATACGCAACGATGCGCACACATAGTTGGCTATGTTGGGACACATAGTCAACTAGTACATATTTGGATTATTAAGATGTCCCCTCCTCCCTATGTAGTGTTAGAGGGTCCTTGGGAGTGTTCTCAGGCAGTTTGGTGAAATTCGGAGATACCATGCTCGTACGGCCACTTTGGCTACCACTCCAGAGAAATGGAAAAAATCTCTTATGCTATATAGGGAGGGACATGGTGAGCTTAATGGACAAGCTGTTGGTATGATGCCTAGCCTTGCATTCAGCTGTCCCGGATGACAACGAAGGCTTGTTGCCTTGCTAGCTATCATGCCAAGAGCCTATCCGATAGGGGGATGGGGCTCTCCGATGAGTCGGGCAGTCGTCCGGCCTTATGGCCGTGTTGGATACAAAGACCCTTGCATGCACTTAGCTGAGATGGATTGTTAGGATGTCCGAGTTGCCTAAGTTGGATCCGTACATCACAAAGAGATGTCCATCTCCGGCTAGCTCGCTTGGGAACAAGTCTCGGCACGTCCGCACATTTGCCTTGGGACGGGTTCGTTGCTTGGCTTCACGGGCTGGACGCTTAATCGAATGACACGAGGTCATGACCTTGACGAATAATGGCTTACTTGCTGGGCTGTTTGGCCTTGCGAGGGCCGCATGGTGGTCGTTCCCCGGGCGACCCTGTGACATTGCGACGTGTAGGTTAGTCTATATAAGTACATGGGTCTAACATGTATATCCCCCATCAAAATGTGATAGTCCAGGGGCCTAACTTGAAAGACAAAACTTATATCTTATATACCAATTTTATTTTATCTTCTATGTGATGTAAGATTATTCGTTTCCGGGGGCCTAACTTGACACATGCAGGTTCTCATTCACAGAATAGTAGGATTGGGCTTTTAATACCCAACAATTTCATTTGCATGGATTTTACATAAAATAGGCTTAGTCTATATTTAACCCACTTTCAAACAACACTTATTATTACCAAAATGAACACTATCAAACCAAACAATCTTCACACATGGAGGAAACTTATTAGCCAAGCCTACAAGACCGCCAAGAATATAAACAAAGCACATGGCCTCTCACCGGAATAAAGGGAAGACAATCCGCAACAGTTGTACAAGCCAACCTACCCTCCAACAAAGTAAGGGACAGCCGACTTCTTCCAATCCAACACAGGAAGACTAAAAAAAATATAAGTGCCTAGTGCCTCTTTAACGAGGGGGGTTTAGCTCAGTCACACCAAACCACCGCAACAAAGACAAGAAACCATGAGAGAGCGAGCCAAGAAACATGGTTCCCATAAGTGGGGCTTTGCCACACCCACCATCCTCGAGCTCACCCCATCGTCGGCCTGGCCGGGTACGTGAATAGCCACTGCAAAAGGGATAAACATTGAATCGATTGTTGTTCGTGACTTGCAGCGTCCTCGTGCACATCACCTAACTTGCATCGGGCTCAGACTTGCGGACCCACTTAGCGGGTTGATATGAAAGGAATGAGTGAATTACTTTTTGTACACATGTTTGATAAGGAAGCTTTCTTTTCTCTCTTCTAGCTTGTCGGCGATAAAGAGAAGAATAAATGGGTTTTTTTTCTTCGCAAAGGGATTTTTGTAAGGGGTGTTTATGTGTGTTTATGTGTTTTTATGAGGGAGGAATATAGGCATGTAACATGGTTATTTTATTAAAAGTATAGCAGAATGAATTTCTTTGAATCATGTAAATATATTATGTCTCACATCTTTATTTTTCTTGTTTTTATCTTTTATTTTTTGCATTTTCTTGGATTTTTCATTACCAAAATTCTACAAATTAGTATCAAAGCTTTGATCCAAGACATTTCTCACAATGGTATCAGAAGGGTAAGTAAATATAACACTAAAATTTTGGATGAGAATAGCAACTTCATTTTGTGGTAAAAGAGGGTTACAAAAAATGTTAATTCAATAGGGATTGTTGAAAGAATTATATGGGATGTTGAAGAAGCCAAAACATATGAGGAATATGGGGAATTATAGAGAGAAGTTTAAGCATTGAACAATCTCACAACCTATTGAGGACTGCATTGCATCTGGGTCTAGATGAGGTGCAAGCACTTGGATATGGTGCAGAAGGAGTTGTGTTTAAGGTGGAGGACACAAGGATATACTTGTAACAAGGTGAAAGATGCATGAATACACTTACATTGAGCTGGAGGCATGTGATTTGTAAAAATAAACTCAAGGTAGAAATTATTGTGCACGACTTAGAGTTCTCCTTATGCACATCACCTATCATTTAACTTTAAGTTCGAGCTTGAGCTTGAGGACCCATTTACAGAGGCGGCTTTACCATTAGGCAGCTACCTAAGGCCTCACCTAAAATAAAGGCCCCCATATATATATATATATATATATATATATATATATATATATATATATATATATATATATATATATATATATATATATTATATATATATATATATATATATATTAAATAAAAATTTTAAAGCATTGATGAGAAATGATATTTTCTTTATGTCTCATCCCCTTAATTAGTGTACTTCTTCCCTTAGCCTATAAAAACTAGACTTAAATAGCTTTGGAAAATCACAAAGTCATTTAACGTCCTTTGCCGTAATTAATGAGTTTGAAATTTTCTATTCTAAGTCCCAAAGGAAATTACATATAGCCAAAGGTTATATGTTTTAATGCACTCCTTAGAATATTTTAATTTCCAAGGCACAAAGGAAACTAAGTTCCACTTTCCATCATTAATTTCATAGCCCATAATGAGCCATTGATGTGCATATTATAAATAAGTCAAACTCCTCTCATCTCTCACCCATTTTGATTCTACATCTATCTCAATTTTTAAGTGTGACAAAGGCTCTGGTCTCATTTCTTGCAAATTTGGAGATTACTGGTCACATCAATCTTTCTTGATATTTAATTTTAAAATTTTAGTTTATATTAATTTTTTAGCTATATTTCTCTTTTCTTATAATTTTATCATAGCTTTATATTTCAAGGCCTTTGTTTTGTTTGCAAATATAGAATAACAAATATGTCTATTAGAAAATACGAATCCGGATATGAAAAACTAAAAATAAAAGAGTAGATAAATTAATTCAATCTAAAAAAGGAGCCCTTGATAAATTTGTAAGAAGTAATAAACAAGATTTAATGGGAACCTTAAGCGCCAATTTAGTAATTGAACAACCAATTCTTAAAGAACTAGAAGATAATGAATTAGTAAATGAAAATGATACCAAGGAGCATAATAAACCATCAAGTTCTATTCCTAATGAAGGAAATAAAAAAATAGAAGAAAGTGAAAATCTTACTCAAATAGATAAACAAGATGAAGACTCTAATAAAATATCTCATTCTATTCCTATTAACATTTATGATCCAGGACAACGGGTAAACATTGATACAAAGTTAAGAAAAGTTGTTTTAGTCTTGAACATTATTTAAAACATGACATAATTTCTGATATTGATGGTTTAGATTTGTTTTTGGAATTAAATGTTTTAAAAGAAATTGTGCAAATACAAACATTTACCCCAATTGAAACTATAAACTATATAAAAAAATTAGATTCTTTTCCAAATGCATGTATTGCTTATAGGATATTGTTAACAATACATGTAACTATCGCTTCTGTAGAAAGAAGCTTTTCAAAATTAAAGTTAATAAAATCTTACTTACGATCGATAATGTCACAAGAAAAATTAAACGGGTTAGCAATTTTATCTATTGAAAAAGATATGTTAGCAAAACTTGGCTATAAAATTTTAATTAATAAATTTGCCACTCAAAAAGCAAGAAGGATAAATTTAAGTAAAATTATTTAATTAACATATTAATATTACATTATATACTAAAAATTAACGTAAGATATTTTGCCTAAGGCCCTGTTTACATTGAGCCAGCCCTGCCCATTTATCCGTTTGATCTGGGAGAGAGAATAACTAGGTTGCTTGGTGTATAGTTTTTGTAACAAAAAAAAGGGTATATGTGTTTTCTTCTTCTTAGGAAGTTTTTTTCCCTCTTCGTGTCTTTATCTTTTTACTCTTTTGTGATGGGCCCACTCAACGAGTACTTCCCGCCCAAGGTTTTTTAAATAAACAAATTGGTCGTGGTCGCGGTGGCCTGCTCCTCCCGGTGATGGCTACAACGGCTTGGCCCACTTTACTGGGTGGGCTTTCCCATGCAGGCCTGAAAGTGGCTCGTAGCTCAGGGGTACTAGGCCTGCCGGCCCATGGGCCTGGAACCCCAGGCCAGATCCCCCTACCACGCCAAGTTGGGCCCATTGCTATAGCGGGCTACAAACTGACATAGTCCATTTATACCCCTATGAGAGAGAGAGAGATGAGTTTTTTCTTTGCAAAAGGGTTGTTTGTGAGCATGGAAGGTAGTATTGATATAGATAACAATATTGATGATCATTGATACGGGTACGTGCCGATGATACATTTGGTACGCGCCGAAACATGTATAAACTCTTTTATAAACATAAAAAAATATTATAACTAATATTATATCATTATAATACTTATTTTAGAGCATAATAAGACCATATAATACCATATCAACCGATACAAATGCTAAAATTAGTTCATTTAGAACCATACACTATTATGCTCTCCGTCTCATACAAATCATTGTTCATTTTTTCCTATATTAAATGCTTTAAAATTAATTTATTTTAAAAATAAATAATATGCTTAATATGAGTCTAAGTTATATGCTTAAATAAATATATATTTGTGGAGCACTATATGTAAAAAAATAATTATGTAAATTGCATGGACCTACCCGTATTGATCTCATATAACTTTAAAAAATATTTTTTTAATATAATAAAAACTTAAACTTTTAAAAAAGTTGGATTTTGATTGTGTTTTTGTTTTTAAGAAGAAAACTTTTTAAATTTAAAAATAATTTTTTAAATAAAAAAATATTTTTAAAATACAATATTGATATGTATCGGCCATATCGATACGGTACGGCCGATGCGTATCAAAATTTGGTGTGGGGAGTGTATCACCCCTGTACCAGTATCAGTCTCCACCAATACAGGTACATATCGGTCTCTACCGATACAGGTACGTATTGGTTTGATACGGGGCCGCATCTGCCGATACAACCTTCCATGTTTGTGAGGGGTATTTCCCATATTTTTTGACGGAGGTAATGAGGCTTATGACCCCATTATTTTACAAGCATAGTAAAATAAATTTCGTTTGGCATGGATGTAGGCACCTTGTTGAACTACACGATCTAGTGTCTCTCACATCATCTTTATTTTTCTTTTTTTAACTTTTATTTGTATTTTCCTTAAACTTGTCATCACCGATTTTCTACACAGGTTGCTAAATTTTGGTGAAGGGGTCTGAAAGTAATTACAATCCGTGGTGTTTAATAATTAAATACATAAAAATGTGGACAAAAAATTAGTTGGAGTAAGAATTGTCTATATTATATGGCCCTGAATTAAGAGAAAATCCGTACCCATAAGATGAATTCTCAAAAAGGTGAGAACATTAAAATCAATAAGTGGGAAGATTATTACCAATCGTATAGAAAGAACCATCCTTGAGAAGACTTAAGAACAGCCCCAATTAGTGATAAATTAAGAAAAGGCTGATTGAGATTCTTTAAACCAATTCAAAGAGACTGCAAATGGCGACTATTAAAAGAAATAATCAATGACAAGCTCTTAAAGTAAAAAGAAAGAAGACATCACAAAATCGCTTTGAGGTAACAGTGGAGTAGGGGATGTATAACTTGGATGTAGAAATTGCTGGACGTAGAAATTGGCGTATTGGGGAGACTAGTAAGATTCTAAGAGTAACCCTAATTAGTAATATCTTGAGAAAGAGCCGATTGAGATGACTTAAGCATAGCTCAGCGAAGACTGCAAACAGCTTATTACTAAACAACGCTTGTATGAAGATGTGATCAATAGTTTGCAAAGGCCCTTAAAAAACAACTTTTAAAAAAGAAAAGAAAAAAGATGACTGTGAAGGTGCTAATATTTAAGAGTGTGTATTGTGTGATCCAGATGTGAAGAGGTCGAAGTAAAATAGCCGGTGGAAGCTTTACCATCTGTTGATCTACTAGCTTCCTCAATCCACTGGATCAGGATTGGCAGTGCACACATTAACATACACGATGTTATGTACGCTAGCTCTTAACTTACACTGGCACATGCACCATTGATCCAATGTGACCGATGGCTTCAACATCTTTAAGTGAAAAATCAAATTAAACTCCGAAGAGACAACTACTAAATTAAGGGGTTGTTTGGGTGTGGAAGTATTTAAGGATCGAAAATAATTTTTTTTTAAGTTAATTCAATTGATTCAACATCAAATCAAAATAAAAGTTGGTAAAAAAAATTAAAATAAATTTATATGGAACTTCAAACCTATTTTTAAAATTTTAAATTAACATAATTCTCTCCCCCAATATATTCTTGGTACTGTTGCAACTAAATTGAAGACCCCTATTAAATAAGATTCCATGAGTTAGTTATTTTGAACTTTTAAAATAAGCCCCACTTCTTTCGTATACTTTTTAGGGCTCAAATTGATATAAGTAACAATTAAAAAAATAACATAATCTTTATTTTCGAAATAAAGGGCTGAGAGCTGGAATCTATAAAATTATCTCACGAGGTAATTAAGTCAGTGAAAACATACTAGAATCAGACTTCGGGCAAAAATTCAACTATGATTCCACTGAATCCTCACGGAATTGAGAAGGAATTTGACCCAAATTTAAAACCCAAACAGACCCTACAGCCGCATATAAGGACAGCTTTGACTACATACAGTTTCATCCCCACCTAAGTGTGAGTTACATATACACTGGGCTACTAGTGCTAGGGCTCAGTACTCCTTCCCCAGCAGCGACATGAACCCATGACCTGTTTGCCTTCTTCCCCACAATAACCTAAAAAGTCAAGCAAGCATAAACTTCAACCTCAAAAAGTGACTCCTGTCCAAAATATGTTTCTTGTATTCATTTTAGTGTAAAGAAGATATTATTCACTTCAACTTCTATTGATGTTAATGGACAAGGGTTTGAGTGCTGCTAAGACGACAGCAATTTTACATGTAAGAAATCCCGCAGTTCCTACCAATAATTCCTCTGGCGCTAATGCCACACTCGAACTGCCCAACCCATACTTCAAGACAACAACAGAGAAGACCAACAACAGTGCCAGGTTCGACAATGGCCCTTTAAACCCTCCAAGCAACTGAATGGGGTTTGGTCTTTTCTCGTTCATGGTACTTAAAACGGAACTTGATAAGCCATCGACTGATCTTTGCAGCAGCAACAAATACAAAAACCCACAAACACCGCCAATAAAGAAAGCTTCAGAAATGTCGCTCATGGAAAAGGTTAAGAGTGTTGTCCCCGCCAAGATAAGAATTGAATCATAAACAAGTAAAGAGAACTTAAGGTTTGAATACTCCTCCATGCTTTCCTCGGTTGACATCCCTTGACTGTACACTGAACCAGATTGAGAGCTACTAGCCTTGAACAAGGGAAGTAGTTCCGCCTTACCTAATGTCGTTAGCTGGACAGGCCTTAGTTCTGTCATGGACATATCTCCACGCTCTCCTAGAAGGATATCAGACACCTCGAAATTGTATTTCAATCCACTGTAATTGGTTAATGTACTTTCACCAGTGGAGCTGGGAGATGGCTGGTTCGGATGCATAACTATCAAGCTCATACCTCCAATTCTCCAGCAACCTGTCATCACAGAATATCCTGTTAACAAGATACACATGAATCAAGGCTAAAATGTAAATTTCTGTAATGTAGTTTATAGCCACAAACCTGATTCAATGCTAATCCAAACAGCTTCAATTTTATCCATCATAGGCCCCGTAAAAATAATCCAATCAGTGGAACCACGTTGGAAGGGTATGAAATCAAGACTATTTATCTCATTTGAAGACTCCAAATGTTTGGAGGTGGCAGTAGCAGGTATTCTCTGTAAGATGGAATCTCCATTTACATCTATTAAGCAAAGCAGGATTGCAGAATTTGAATCACTTAAACCTGAGCTGAAATCACTACTCGTTTGTAACTGAATAGAATAATAGGCAGAAGAACTGTCCACTTCAAACAATGCACATATTTCTTCAACAGAGGATTCTTTGTACACATTTGCCTCAGAGGCCGGCAACAGACGTTTGGGCCTCACAAAATCCTGAAAATCTGAAATAGATATATGGTAATCTCATTTTTCAGTAATGCGGGGAATCATACAGCTTTGAAAGTGAATAGTGGGTAGTAAGCAATCACTTGAGCCAAGGCTGATGTGGCACATTTCCAAGTGGCAAGTCTCACATCCTTATCCTGTTAGCTCAAGAATGTTGCACCAGCAAAATGTTTCTCAAACAGCAAATGATAATATACCTTCTATTGTGGACCTTTTTGCAAAAGGTATTATTCGGGAATGGCCAGCAGGGAAATCCAATTTGGTCCTTTGAAAGGGAACTCTTGTAGCCAAATGCGAGAATTCGCAACTACTTTTCCATTTTGCACAAATATAACCAATAACTGTGCATTTGGATTGACTTAAATGCAATATCTCCATTCCTGTACTTCAAAAAATTGGGAACATTCAACTGTAAGGACAAATTCCCAGCAATAACAGTCAGATGAAAGAATTATACACAATGATATAATCGCATAATGGAAGAATAACATATGGGATATCCTTTCGTGGCTATCAGTGCCTAGACAGTTTTTAAGAATCCAGTACCATCTTTACTATATCATATCCACACGCAACAACACCATGTTAAAACACATCGAATTAGGAATGAATGCATGAGACACTCATTAGACTTTGAGTTTTTTTTCTTTTACTAGGCAGCAATCTTTTCATCAAGTTGTCAGTTGTTAGCTGGGCAGGGATCTAAAAACTGAGTATAAACATGTATTTAAAAGGCTAAAAAGTGCTTTGTCTTCATAAAATATTAAGTTCCAACTTTGGTGTCTTTTTATAACAATAAATGCCCATCAGTAACCTATGTTTAAAGAACCTTGAAAAGAAAAAATGCTCTTGATTAAGTGGAAATGAAAGACAAAAAGAAACGGGGTTAGGAAAATGCTCATAAAAATATCAAGCACTTTCCTTTCCCACATAGGAATATGATTACACCCCGATGTTGGATAGAGCTATCAATGTAAAGTATTATTTTCCATGGAACTAACATGTTTCAACTTTTCATATAGACCCGTTTTAGGTAAATTCAATGGCTGTAGGCTTATTCCATTGCGTGGATATACTACAGAAAAGAATACTCGATAGAAAATGGATGAGTTTAATGATACAATATAAAGGAAGACATTAACAAAAAGCTCTTCCACCCTTTATTGCACGTTTTCCCCTATTTCTTTTTAAAATATCTCGTTTGGCAACCTATTTTAATCATATTCTCTTCACAAAGGGAAAGAGAGAAATCATGTTAATCGAATCCCGATTAACGGAGACTCTGCATTTTCATCATTTCACTAAGGGTCTGTTTGCATAAAAATTGTTCAAACAATTAAATTTAGACCAAGCTTCTTAATATACAGTGACGTTCCATAATAAAAACAGGACGCCCTGTTACAAACTGATTGGAGACCATGTTATGGCTAGATACCTCACTTGTCATTGGCCTCTTATTTGAAGTGAAGAAAACAAGTTTTTTTAGCAACACATAATGAGCAGCTGCCTATACTCTCCACCCAGACCACACATCACTCCTCTCCCACAATAAAGCAATCACTTGTCAAGCCCCATAATTTTACTTCAAATCAAATCTTCATATCATTAAAAGGCATGGTAACAGAAAATAAAACTACACAAATATCAAATTTTGGTGCCCCGCCTCACTACAAATTTAGCTGAAGGACCTACCATAAAGGAGCACCATACCTGGCAAGCAAAAACCTTCCTTTCATTTGGCCATGAAAGGATTTCTCTCTCCAGCTTCCTGATATTTGTGCGCGCTACACACCAAATCAAGCGAGATATTTCGTCGATAAGTTTCCACAACGCAACCGGCGCGTGGCTTATAGTGATCGCAATGATTGGAGAAACGACAAAAGAAACGCGGGATTGGCTAACGCAAACGGCCGTTACCTTCATTACCCGGTGAAAAGGCATCCGACTCGGACGACGCGGCAACGATTCCCGAGTCCTCGCCGAGACCTGCCCCGAGTTGCCAGTCCGTCCGATTCCATAATCATTAATGCGTCACTAAATCTCTCTCTCTCTCTCTCCCCGTACTGCGCGAAAGAAATACTCCCATGGTTTCCGGATTGGAAGGCCAGGCAGTCGGCGGAGAAGGAGGCGGAGGAGACATGGGCGCCTCTCCCTCGAGTGCAAAGTCGATTTACCAGATCCAGGCCGATGACCCAGAATCGCCGGGAGCCCGCCGGGCCAAGGCCGGGTCCGGGAAGCTGAAGCTCATCCCGCTCATCTTCCTCATCTTCTTCGAGGTCTCGGGCGGTCCCTTCGGGGAGGAGGATGCTGTGGGGGCGGCCGGACCGCTCTTCGCCATCCTCGGCTTCATCATCTTCCCATTCATCTGGAGCGTTCCGGAGGCGCTCGTCACGGCGGAGCTTGCCACCGCCTTCCCCGGCAACGGCGGCTACGTCATCTGGGCTGGCCGCGCCTTCGGTCCGTTCTGGGGCTCACTCATGGGCTACTGGAAATTCCTCAGCGGCGCCATCAACAACGCCGCCTATCCTGTCCTCTGCGCCGACTACCTCAAGCTCGTCTTCCCGGTCTTCTCCGCCGGTCTCTGGCGCGACATCGCGATACTCGTCTTCAACGTCCTTCTCGCTTTCCTCAACTATACCGGCCTCACCGTGGTGGGCTACACCGCCGTCACGCTCGGGGTCGTCTCCCTCATCCCCTTCCTCCTCATGTTCTTCATCTCCCTCCCCCGGATCCGCCCCGCCCGGTGGCTCGACCTCGGCCAGAAAGGGGTGAAGAAGGATTGGCCCACTTTCTTCAATACCCTCTTCTGGAACCTCAACTTCTGGGACAACGCCAGTACACTGGCCGGTGAGGTCGATAACCCCCAGACCACCTTCCCGGTGGCGCTCTTCGCTGCCGGCATCCTCACCTGCGCCGGCTACATCATCCCCCTCCTCTCCGGCACCGGCGCGATACAGGTAGACCAGCGGCGATGGAAGGACGGGTTTCTGGCCGACGTGGCAGGGATGATCGCTGGAAAGTGGCTGAAATACTGGGTGGAGGCCGGGGCGGTGCTCTCGGCCGTGGGCCTGTTCGAGGCCCAGCTGAGCAGCGGGTCCTATCAATTGCTGGGCACGGCCGAGCTGGGCTTTCTTCCGTGGACCTTCGCGTCCCGGTCCAAGTGGTTCGGGACGCCGTGGGTCGGGATCCTGGCCTCGAGCGCCATCACGCTGGGCATGTCCTTCATGACCTTCGGCACCATCATCGCGGCCGCCAACTTCCTGTACAGCATGGGCATGCTCCTCGAGTTCGCCTCCTTCCTGTGGCTCCGCCGCAAGCTCCCGGGCCTGAAGCGGCCGTACCGGGTACCCATGGGGATGCCGGGCCTAGTGGTCATGTGCCTGGTCCCCACGGGCTTCCTGGTCTTCGTCATGGTCATCTCCGGGAAGATAGTAGTGCTGATTAGCGCGGGGCTGACGGTGGTCGGGGTGGCCGGGTACTTCGCCCTGGGGTGGTGTCGGGACCGGGGCTGGCTGGAGTTCCGGAAGCGGGTGGACAACGACGACGGGGCGGCGGAGGAGGAGAGTGGACCGGTGTCGAATCCAGAAGGGTAGTTTCGTCCTTTGCCCTTCGGGGGGGTCTTTGCTGTGGAATATTATTTTAATTTCAACCACTTGTAGATTCTGATCTTGAAATCCCCCAAAATCGCGGGCGTGTGGTGTGTGCGGGGAATGCAACCCACGTCACGCACGTGGGTGGATGATGGCCCTCCACTACGTAGGCCCATTCCGAACTGCTGTTGCTTTGATTTGCAATACAAGTCCAGAATACGCTTATCAATGGCCGTATGTGGAAGGACACAATTAACTTTAGGTGATTCAATTCAATTGGGCAAAATAAGTACATTCAATTCGCAATCAACTCTGCGTGACATTTGAACCATAATAATCAACTTTGCGTGACATTTGAACCATAATTTGATTGGAAAGAACTGGCGTCGGCTCTGTTTAGCTAGACTTTTGGTTAGGAGATTCCGACGATATTTTGGATTACCCTTAAAAGTTTAAATAATTTATATTTTTAGATAAAATTATTTTTATGTTCTTTCTCTTTCCCCTTCCCTTGTTTCTCTTTCATTCTTCTAACTGCTTTACCCCGGGTGTGGTTGCCGCTTCGCCCTACAAGCCTAATGTCTTCTAGTTACTTCCACCGTTAGTGTATTTGTCGCCTCCAACCCCTCCCTCCATCGCCATCACTGCTCTTCCCCTTCAATTTTCCCACTCTTCTCCCTTTTCCTTCTTCTCCCCCTTTCTTTTCCACTGATTGTATCCAGATTCGGCCACCATTATGCTGTAGACAGATCAAAAGCTTCTCCTCCATGTGGCTTTATTTTAATAAGCATCAAATCCTAGTGAACTTTATTAATGATATTTTAAACATTGGATGTCATAAAAAAATTTGATTTTCATCTTCTACTCCAAATAACTACGACAATTGAGCTTAAAGAACTCTTAAAACCATAAAACCTTTATTGAATTTCACTAGTTTGCAAAAAAAAAAAATCATTGAAATCGGACTTTGATGGATGGTGCTCAAGCACTTGCGTCAATTAGAGCATATTTTTGTTCACAATATAATTATAGTAAATATTTATATAAGGATACTAAATATTTATACTTTATGTTAAAGGTGCCCAACAGCTCAGGCCATGACCAAATTTACCTAGCAGCCTAGGTCACACCCTAATATACCCAACAACCATATCTCCTTACCATCTCCTCTGCCAACCACCTTCTCCTTCCATCTCTACCTCTATCTTCTTCCATTGCTGCCTCCTTTGCATGTCGCCACTCTCCACCTTCTCCCTTCGCTCCCCCTTTCTCCTTCTGTCGGCCACAATATCTAGTCAGAGGTATACGATAACCAAATATGACAAGAGCTTCCAGCTGGATTTGGACATGGGAACTGGCCATGGCTTGCTTGCTACCACTGATAGTGGAAGGGTTGGAGCTAGGCAATGCACAATCAAAAGGATAAGGAGAGGGGATAAGGGTAGTGGGTAAAATTAGATAATAACAAAGGGGCATTTTTGTGTTTATAATTTTAGGGCTATTGACGTTACTCATCATTCAACTATTTTATAAATGCAACAGTTAAGGAAGAATGTTATTTATTTGGCATACATGTACATATATTATACCTTATATCCTCTTTTATATAACTCTCACCCACTCTTACATAATAGAACCTTATTAGAATATATAAGGTCAAGTGTAATATCCTGACTTTTTTTAGGTTTCAAAACTTAACCACATAAAAATAGAGAGTTTTACCCTTTGACCTCCTCGGTTAAATAACTTCCCAAATAGGTATAATTTAGGGTTGAGCTTATGAGATTAGAAAGTAGACAGAATTAACTTCAAAATACCATCAAGAACGCGCGAATCAGAGTTCGGATAAGGGAGATATGATTGTTCGAAGTTGAACATATCATGCATGACCCATTTCCCAAACTAGGTGTGCAATTGTGCCGTTTATTTCACCATGTTGGCCGGCATAATGAAGTGACAAAAATTAGTAAACTATAGCCAAATTAGGCAGCTTAGTAAGAAGTATTTTGGCCCAACTCCTTAAGGGATTAGGAACCCTAAACCTCATCGCTATGAAAAAAACTATATAGGGCCTTTGGGGGGAAAGATAGATAGAGAGAGAAAGAGAGGAGGAGGAGCCACCAAAGGAGCTTCAGCTCCTCCAACTATCAATGAAGGAGGAGAGGAGCGAGCTCGAAGACCTGTGTTGTAACATGCCGACCCGGGTCGGGGGTTAGTTCGGAAAACATAATCGGAGTGTATAAAATAAACAGAAAAAATTAAACTGATACCGATAGGAGTGGCGGACTCTGAGTGCGAAAGTCATAACGTTCTTCTACGCGTTGCAGAGCTTTAACGTTCTGTTATGCGTAGATTAGAAAAAAACCTAATTTTACAACTAATTTTGATCGGGCCAACATTATTGTATCGTTGGTTGCCAACATACATATTGGATACCATCTCTGACGTTATTCTAATACGATCAAATCCAAATGTAGTTCTGCCTAACTGCTAATACATGCATTAGACATCACAAAATCATATACAATAAAATACATATATTCATAAATCCGAATAAATCATTTGGAGCCAAACAGAAATCTTATAAATCATTAGAGTCAAACAGAAACCAATAAATCAGCGAAATACAATCTCACATAGGTGAGCAGAACACTAACAAAATTACACATCCCACTCTATCATAGAGCATAACAGAATACACAACAGAGCATATTGGATCATATCATATTAGATCGGAATATATCAGATTACAATAGAGTATTTTAAAGTAATTCAGATCACAATAGAGCATTTTAGAGTAATTCAGATCACAACAGAATATATCAAAGTAGATCGAATAGGAACAGATCAGCATATATCAGATCATAGCAATATATATATATATATATATATATATATATATATATATATCTTAATTAGTATATTACTAATTAAGATGTGCATGCATATAAATCATATTAAATTAGAAGATCAGAAAAGCATGCTCCCATGTATTTCCAGAAGTGGCGACATTCGGAGTTGCTCGTTTCCTCAAGGCGTCCTCCCTTTAAGGTCCGAAGATGGTGGCCAGAAGCTTCTCTAACTCCAGAATACTTTTCTCTTTCCATGCCCGTAGGCTACAGACAGAACCTCCCCTTGACCCGGAACACTTTTCTCTTTCCGTGCCCGTAGGTTACCGACAGAACCTCCCCTTGGCTTGAGATTCTTTTCTCACAACATGCCCGTAGGCGACAGACAGAATCTCCCCTTGCTTAGAGATACTTTACCCTTCACGTGCCCGTAGGCGGCGGACAGAACCTCCCCTTTCTTGGAGACACTTTACCCTTCACGTGCTCATAGGTGGCTGATAGAACCTCCCCTTGACCTGGAGACATTTTACCCTTCACGTGCTCGTAGGTGGCGGACAGAACCTCCCCTACCTGGAGACACTCTTCCCATACGCGTCTATGGACAACAGACATAACTTCCCCTTAACTAGAGACATTTTTTTCCCTTACGCGTTCGTTGACGACAAACATAATTTCCCCTTATCCGGAGACATTTTCCCTCTACGCACTTGAAGGTGGGGCATTTCTCCCTTATAGAGTTGCTAACTTGAGGAATGAACACTTTCATTGCGTAGAACACCCTCGAATTAGCTAAGAATGACTTTTAAACGGAAAAAAACAAACTCAAAACGACTCCAGAAACTCCTCTCGAAGTTTATGAGTGACGGGCAAAGTCTCTTCTTTTCCCGGGGTGTTAACTCGAGGAATAGGCACTTCCATTGCATGGAACACTATCGAATTAACTAAGAACGTCTTTTGAATGACTTGAATTGGACTTAAAATAAATAAGAAAGGAAAAATAGAAGCTTCAGAATGAATTTCAATACGAAGGATCAACTACGCGTGTGGATGACTGACGCATGTCTCACGCGCATCAGATTTCTGATGTGCGCATCTGACACGAGTCAGCTTCCTAATGCGCCTGCGTGCTGCCATGTGTCAATTATTTATATTTTTATTCTTTTCTTTTTCTAATCTTAAAAATACAATATCTTTTTACCCCGAAATCAGAATTGCGCGTTCTTGGTACCGATGGACTGGTATCGACAAGCCCTTTGAAACTAGATCACACATGGGTAGGTTATCTCACTTTTTCAAAGTGTGTCCCACCCATGTGGCATATTTCCCGAAGTTGTAACTTTCATTCCAAACCTCCGTTTCACGTATTAATAGGTTCGTTACGCTCGTTACTCTGAAATCTAACCAAATACAGGAATTCCTTCCTTTAAAACCCCCTAAAACTTAATTAAAAATTATACAATTACCCTTAACACCTTGGTTTAGGCGTAATCGGAAGACAAGGTGTCACATATGTTTGCAAGATAAGATTCCTATGCTAATTTCATTGCTCAAGTAATTTTAATAATTGTATGTGATGTAGACCGATGGTCTACATAGGCTCAAATAAAAAAATAACTAAAAATAATTGTAGATAAAATTAAAGCAAACTAACTTTCTGATTTTCTGTACTAATCCAAATAGGCATAGCCTCTACATATTTATAGGCAATTAATAAGCTTAATCCTAATGCTAATGAAATTCTTAATTAGAGTATACTTCTAACTAGAATGGGCCTCTAGCATAAGTTAAGCCCAATAAAATCCTAATTACTCTAACATATAATCACTAATAAATAAATCATAATTACTAAAGGTAGACCTGACCCCTTGGGGCAGATCATAACAGTATGATAGTAGACGCGTAACATAAAACACTCATTGTATGTCCGGACCGGCATTAATTTGCTGGCAATGAGGCTTCTGGGCATCAGACAGTCGGGGCTGATTGTTGAGTGCAATGGCATCACCAGAGGCCTGGACTTCCTCCGCCACAACCAACTCTTTTTTGGAGGAGCAGGCTAGGCCCCAGCAGGTTGTGGCCACGACCATGCCATTTGGATCAGGAGAGTTCAAAACAATGGGAAAGGGCGGAGCTTTTGGAATTTTGATGGAGACTGGCCGGCCACTGGCTGGCCTCAAGGCAAGGGCGTTCGGAATCACCACTAGACGGTGGACCGACCAATCTTGGCCCTACAACCAGTAGAGGCGGCTGCAACAACAGCCGACAGTGTGCAGTGTAATAAGAGGAAGGTGAAGGTAGAACCTTTGGGCTTCAGGTAGAAGCAAAGCAGCCACCTGCCAATGGCGGGGCTTAGTCCATTGGATTCGTTGTTCTCAGCAAACCGGACAAGCCCTACCTCAAGCTCAGCCGTGGCAACTGTTGCACCTACCGATAGATGTGCTTGCATGTGGAGAAAAGAGAATTGTCCTTTGGCAGCAGGGCCATCAAAAGTGCCGCCTGGAGGCAATCCGACCGTGCCTGGCCCTCTCCCTGCCGTTGAAGCTAGGGGCGGTTCCACCAGAGTTCAACATGCCTTTAGATGGCCTCAGGGAAGATGACCCACAAAGCGTGCATCGGGTCGCATGACGCGACCCATTTGGCCAGGATCCAGCCAGGCTGAGCCTCACTTGGGTCTAAACCGGTTTGAAAAAAAAGGCAAAAAGTACTGAAATGGGTCAGTTTAGGTACTTTAATTTTCCAGGAAAATTTAAAAAAGTTACCATTGGACCTAAATATGTTAAAAAGTATTCTGATCAAGTTTCAGCCAGGGAGAAAACCCTAGAGGTTATAATATAACTATTTTACCCTTGTAATTAAGTTGTAATCAATTACTCGACTTAGGCTCCATTTTAGGGGCCTATGAGTAGAGTTAAAAATTGAAAAAAAAATCTCAGTGAGAGGTGAATTTATACCCTCAATTTAGACCAAGCCACATGTTAGCAAAAAATCCCAATAAGTAGATAAATAACTATTTTACCCCAAGGGTTAAAGGTGAACGATAGAGTAGACCAAAGTCGGTTCAAAATGTTGGTTTATAACCCCATAAAATGTCTAAAAAATTACCACGGGTCCATAACATCAAGGAGTACTCTCGAGATCAATTTTAGACCCATTGGAGTTCAGGAAGACTCTAAATAAAATGACACAAATACCTCTATGAGCGGACTAACCTCATATTTGTGTGAATAGATTAAATGAGCCAATTTGATATTGAAACCTCTTGCGAGGACAAAGACTTACCCAAGAAAGGAGAAGACTATACCCCATGTGGAAAAATTGACCTTAGGGGTATTATAACCCGTTCTCATAAAATGAAAAGATGCTCCTAACCTGAGGAAAGTTAGGGCATAAGAGCACAAGGTATTTTTAATGTTGTAATTGAGTTGAGCCTTGATTCTACTATTTATTGAGACCTATATGGGGTCATATTATTTATATTTTTATTTGTTTTAATATTTACAATTGATGTTGTGATAGTAATTTATCACTAGGTTGGAGTTATTGAAAGATAATCAATGGGGTTAGATAGCTTTGTATTGGGCGAGACACCTAATCAAGATAAAGATAAAATCCTCAGAGGGGTCTGGGACAAAGCCTTTGACTTGACGATTTGCCTTGGTTAGTGGACCGCTAATAGTTTTGAGTCTTGACCCTAGTCTAAAAGAGATTGATAGGGTTTGTGATAATTTTGAATCCTTGTTGTTGCTTTGGTCATGTTATTGCACCTCCCCGTTGGAGGGAGTTCTTCATGGGCATGCTCATAACTGATTTATTTAGTATCATTTGGTGCACACACATTTGGAGTAGCTGACATCCTGCTTGGTTGGTTTTTCCTACCACTTCTATTCAGGTACAATTACGGGCCATACCCTTCTACTTTGGCCAGGTCCTTAAAGGCTAGGTTGGGTTATGGTACTTTCTAGTGGACTCCAAGGCCTCACTATGGATAGTTCCCTTTTGAGGAAGGTCCATGGTGGTTGTTTCATTTATTACTTAGGTTGGCATTTGATGAGTCTATTTATCTTTAGGATTAGACAAGGTTATTAATTATTGAAAAAATATTTATAAAATAATTAATAGAATTTCTTGTTATTTTGTTTAATTAGAAGAAGTGGAACACCTAAAGGATTTCAACAAATGTATGCTAATTTAAAATACTTAAGCATTGCATGTTGGATGTTATGCTTCTTGAAAATTTGTATTTTTTAGGTAGAACTACGTTTGGATCCAATATTATCCAGTAAGTAAGTAGGCAACTAACATCTTGGTGCAATTCAAAAAATATTAATTAATATTTTTGTTCTTTTTGAAACTTTCATCTAAAGGGAGGAGATGTTCTTTTGTTGTTTGGTCTTGTTGGTTGCAAGTTCTTTAGGTAAAGACTAGTGAGACCAAGATGTCAATGGGGGATTGAGGACAACATTACACTATAATATAATAGCTGTAAGTCGGGAAAAATAACAAAATATGAAACTTGTGAAAGTAGCTTTATAATTAAAAATATCACAAATCAATTTTTCCTATTCAAACTTTTCAATCAAACATTGTACGACCAAACCAAATATTCTCAAGGGCTACTCAAAAACAAACGTATTAAATAAATTATCATGATCATGGGCTTTAAACACAAATCTATCACATGCATCCCTAAGTGCATGTCCCATAAACACATGATAGTCAAATCCAAATTACAAGTCTAAAAAGTATAAATTTCTTAATTTTTATCTCACCCAATACATCAAATCGTAGCAAAAATAATAGACTCGCAATGAGTCAGTAGGTATACCTTAGACAATGGATTTTAATCCACCCATGGAAATGAGGTTCTATCATCAGGAGCTCTCCGTCACAAACCTGCAAAAACCTCCCAAATGTCAGGGCTAAAAAAATGAAAAATGAGTATTTTCATACTAAGTAGAAAATACACAGTAGGGGAGTTTTAAATAGTGAACTCTGTAAATCCATACATATATGCATTTATGCAACTCAAACATGAAGCATAAAACATACAAAACACAACACAGTTTCATAATACAATAATCATGCACCAACTCATACTATCATATTGTAACACGTCGACTCGAAAACTGACCTGGACCGAGGGGGTTTGGAAAACAAAATTGAAGTAAATTAATTTTCATGAAAACAAGAACGAGACCAACTAGGAGCGGTGTACTATGTGTGCGAGAATTGTAACATTCCTCTACTCACTACGAAGATTTGGTACTCAATTGCACGTAGGCAAGAACAAACCTAAATTTATAACTAATTTGGTTCGGGCCAACATTGCCTTACCATTGGTTGCATATGTACATATTGAATAACATCTACGATGTTATTCCAATGCGATTGGATCGAACATAGTTTTGCCTAACAACTATTACATTCATCAGGCTATACAAAAACCCATACGTAAAACTACGTCTATATGCATATTTAATCGGAGCCATACAGAAATCATCAAAGTCAAATGGAAGCTAACAAATCACTAGAATCATACATCTCACTATATCACAGAGGTGAGCAGAACACTAGCAAAATCACACATCCCACTTTATTACATAGCGAAGTAGAACGCATAACAGAGAAAATTGGATGATAGCAGATCCCATCAGATTATATCAAATTTCATCTGACCATAACAAATCAAAATAGAGCATTTTAGAGTAGATTGGGTCAAAATATAGCATATCAAAGCATATCGAATCAGAGCATATCAGAATCAATCATATCATAGCAAATCATATAACTTAATCAATATATTAATATTACTAATTAAGATGCACATGCATATAAGTCATATTAAATAAAAAATTCATATACGATTACTCCCCTATAGTTCCAGAAGTAGTAGCGTTCGGAGTTGCTCATTTCTTTAGGGCATCCTCCCCTTTAGGTCTAGAGATGGTGGGCACAACCTCCTCTTGCTCTGCAACATCTCTCATTGCATCTGAAGGTGCAGACATCACCTCCCTTTACCCCAGGTTGTTTCTCTCTTTGTGGCCCAAAGGCAATGGACATACCTCTCCTTAACCTAGGACTTTCTCTCTTTGCGGCCCGAGGGCAGCGAACATAACCCCCTCTTAACCCAAGACGTTTCTCTCACTAAATAGACAAAATTGAAATAACTCAAAAATAGGTGAAAACCTCCATATCTTGACTTTTTTCACATTAGAGCTCTCCAATCACAAAACCATTGTCGCCACGGCGTCTGGCACGTTCGATTCAAGTAAGAACACCTTTTGAACAACTTGAATCGGACTTAAGATGACTCAAGATCACTCTCAAATCAAGAAATCAACCTCGCCATGGTATCCGATACACTTGATTTAGCTAAGAACACTTCTTAAATGACTCGAATTGGACTTATAATAAGTAAGAAATGAAGAAAAGAAGTTTCTCGATGTGTGAGGGTCTAATGAACCGGAAAATTGGACACTTTTTATAGGGAAAAAGGTGTTGACACGCTTTTGATGCATGTCAATGCTGATGCACACGTCAGACACATGTCTTAAGCGTGTTTGATGTGTGTCGATAAGTGTCAGTCTTATCTGACGTGACATGTGTGGCGTGCCGGGCTTGTATTGTCACGGAGGCACCTAGGAAACGCCCACCGTGCGGCACTCGCAAGGCCAAATAGCTAAGCATGTAAGTCATTCTCGTCAAGGTCATGGCCTTGTGCCATTTGACCAAGCGTCTAGCCTGCGAAGCCAAGAAATTAACCCATCCCAAGGCGGATATGCGAACGTGCCAGGACATTTCCCAAGCGAGCTAGCCAGAGGGGGATGCCTCCTTACAATGCCCGGATCCAACATAGGTAACTCGGACATCCGAACATTTCATCTCAACCAAGTGTATACAAGGGTCTTTGTATCCAACACTGCCATAAGGCCGGACGGCTGCCCCGAAGGACTCAGAGCCCCATCTCCCAGCACATGGGGCTCCTGGCATGATAGTTAACACAACAAGCCTTCGTTGCCATTCGAGATATCCGATTGCAAGGCTAGGCATCATACCAATAGCTTATCATTTCAGTTCACCATGTCCCCCTATATAGCATAAGAGATTTTCCTCATTCTGCTGGAGTGGCAACCAAAGTGGTTGTACGGGCATGGTTCCTCCAAATTTTGCCAAATGGCCCCAAAACACTCCAAAGGACTTTCCAACACTATTTAGGGAGGAGGGGACATATTAAGACTCCAAAAATGTGCTAGCCAACCATGTGTCCCAACATAGCCAACTAAATGTACGCATCGTTGCATGCATTTTGTGTAACGTTGCGCACACATGTTGCGCAACATTGCGGGCCTACCCCGCAACACCTGCATACAAGGTGTACAACACTATAGGCAGTTCCCACAATGCATACACACTTAGTATACAATACTTCCACACGTGTGTGCACCCCATCATGTGTCATGAATAGTCCGCATCGCTACCCCATGACAATACGCTACCACATGGCAATGGATCTTTATTATTTTATTATTTCTTTTTTAAAACTTCAAAATGCGATATCTTTCTACCCCGAAGTTGGAATAATGTGTTCTTGTTACCAATGAACTTGTATCGACGACCTTTCGAACTAAATCACTCATGGGTAAATTATCCCACACTTTTTATGTGGATCCAACCATTATAGCACGCTTCCTGAGGTCGTAACTTCCATTCCCAACCTCCGTTTTGTGTGTTATTTGATTTGTTATGCTCGTTATTTCTAGCTTTACCCATATATAGGGATTCCATCCCTTGAAAGCCAACTAAAACTTTACTAAAAATTATATAATTACCCCTAATCTCTCGAGATAGGCATAACAAGAAATTGGGTTGTTACATTCTTCCCTCCTTAAACGAAATATGTCCTCACAAATCGACCAAAAACACTATTTAAAATGCATCAAAATTAGAACAAAATCTGATAGTAAATTAGATAACCAAACATAAATAGAATTTGATAGTTAAAATCAGATAACCCCTATAAACAAAATATGATAATTTAACATTAGATAAAACATTTATAAACAAAATCCAATAATTTAAGATCGGATAAAACACTTTAAGAAAAATTTGATTATTAATTTAAAATAGGATAATTCATATCATATAGAATCTAATTATGCATTTTGAAATCAGATAAATTATTTTTCAGAATCAAAACAAAGCAGATCAAATCAGAGCAAAACAAATTAGAGCAAAGCACACAGATTAATCTAAAATAGAACTAGAAATTTTCATAATTAAATCATCCAATAGATCACACAATCAAAATCTGATAATTTAAGACTGGATAGCAAAATCTAATTATTATTTTAAAATCAGATGAATAAATTTTTAGAATCAGAACATAGCAGACAGATCATAAGTCATGATACTAAATGGTGTTTCCCCCGATACTCATGGAGCAACAGGAGGCTTAGAAGGATTGGAGCTTTCCTATGATGCTCCACACTTATATGTGTATGCCAGATATTGATTATTTTTCTCATTGGGTATCTATATATATAGTGCACTGATAATCCCAGGTTTTACCCTAGAACTACCTAGAGAGTGCACATATTCAAAACATAGTGAAGCACATGTAAATTATTTCACAAATATGATTTTTTTTTAGAAAACTTGGCTAATAAGCATAACTGAGCAAAATTAGTATAGAATAGTTAACTTTTATAAGCAGAGCATGAATTTAGAATTTAAAACCCCCTACATTGTAGGTTGAGTTAAAATCTAAAATAATGCTAGCAAAAATCTATGAAAACGATTATAGTTTTTTTCATAAAATTATTTGTCATAAGATGAATCATTTAGATGCAATTTGATTCAGAAACATATGCAAAAATTGTCAGTTCGTCTTGAGCGACAAGAAATCAGAGGTCGTGATACCAAACAGTGTCCCCCCCCCCCTGACACTCATGGGGCAATAGGAGGCTCAAAAGGATAGGAGTTTTCTCATGATGCTCCGTACCTATATGCGTGCGCCAAATACCGATTATTTTTCTGAGTGGGTATCCAAAGAGTGTAAGCACCCGCATATCATTGTACACATCAGATTATTTTTCAACTAGAATTTCTTTCCAGAAAATAGAGTTATCAATCATACTAGAGCAAAATATTGCAACAGAAGAAAAATCCTTTCGTAGAGCATTGGTTTAAAACTTAGAAACCATTTACCCTCTCTAAGATGTGCAATTTACTAAATAGAGAGTTTAATTTTAAAATCAAATTCAAAACAGATGTTCTAGATTCAAATCAGACTTGTAATCAAAATCCATCTCAATTTACTAGTAGAATCAACCTTATCCATGATACAAGAACCACTACCCGAGTAACCCAAAAAAAAATTGAGAATCAACAAGAATAACATTAAATAGATATCAATATAAGCAAGAACTTACTAGAGGGGGATGGAAGGCGTGCATGGTGTGTCACGACCTGGATTTTCAAAATCTTTTTTAAATAAAGGACACGCGATAAATCACGATAACTTTTTTTTTCTTAAATACAAAACAAATCAATCGACTAAATATTTAGGTCAACTGGGGTTCACAAATATGAATATCAAAACATATGATATTATTACACGTGTCAAAATTCGACGAATAGCAGGCTAACCCTCTAAGTACAAGTTTGTCATATGTTCAAAAATAAATAACAAAGTAAAGCTGGCTCTCACGCCAGTAATTACAATTACTTACAAGTTTGCACAATTAAGAAACTAGATCCCACTAGTGCAGTGTCATCCTCAAACGCCCACCAACGTCCTCATCTCGTAACGTCCCTATCTAAAGAACCTGCAACCAAACAAAACCAGACAATAACCAAGCATCTCCTCCCCTTTGAGGAGTGTTTCAAAAGAACAAAAGTATTATTTAATATTTTTTTGGATCGGGCCAACGTCACCCGATGTTAGTTTCTTGCGTACTCATTAGACAACATCTCCAATGTTCCAACAAGATTGGATCTAGACGTAGTTCTGCCTAAAAATTATACTATCCTAAGAAGCATAACATCACAAATGCAATGCTTAAGTATTTTCAATCAACCTACATTTTATGCAAGTCCTTTAATCATTCCACTTGTTCTAATTAAATAAGTAATAACAAAAAATCTTGTTAATTATCTCTCAAACCATTATTTGATAATTAAAACCCCCGTCTAATCCCAAAGACAGACAGACACATCAAATGTCAACCTAAGTGACAAATGATACACTCACCATTGACCACCCTCAAAGGTAAATCCATTATGAAACCCTAGAATCCACCATGATCCTGGAATCCACTGGGAAGTACCATCACCCATCCTAGCCCATAAAGGACCTAATCAGAGTGGAAGGGCATGACCCACAACTGCACCTGAACAGACGTGGCAAGAAAAGCCAACCAAGCAGGATGTCAGCTAATCCAAAGCGTGTGCACTAAATGATCCACAATAGATCGGTGGTGAGCCTAGCTCAAGCAGAGCTCCCTCCAATGGGGAGGTGCAACTACATGGTCAAATCAGTAGCTCCTCAATAGAGCTAAGACTCAGGAAACCATTCTAAACCCTTGCTCATCAATAAGCTAGGATTTTGAATGACTATCCTAAACCCTCTTAGTCCCTTCTAGACTAGGGTTGAAACTCAAAATTGTCATTGATTCATCAACCAAGGCAAATTGTCAAGTCAAAGGCTTTGTTCACTCTATAAACTAGTCTCAGACCCCTCTAAGGTATTTTAGTCTTTATCTTGATTAGGTGTTCTCGCCCAATCCAAAAGCTATCTACCCCATTGATTAATCTTTCATTAATCTTAAGCGAATGATAAATTACTATCACAATATCAATAGCAAACATTAAAACAATGAACAACATAAATAATACAAACCTACACAGGTCCAAGCAAATCATAATATCAAGAATCAAAATCGATAATGATATTAGAAATGTTCGAGCTCTTGTGCCCTAACCCTCCTTGGGTTAACTAATTAAGTCTTTATGAAAACTGATCATAACACACCTAAGGGCATTAAGGTAATTATCCTACATTGGACATAGCCCTCTTCATTCTCAGTAGTCTGTGACCTCTCTAAAGGTTTCAATATCACATTGGCCCGTTAATTTCAATCACGCGAATGCGAGCCGGTCTACATAAGGGTATTTCTATCTTTTTGTTCAAGGCCTTCCTAGACCTTGATGGGTCCAAAACTAATCCCTGGGGTACACCCTGATATTATAAACCCGAGGTAATTTTCTTGTTGTTTAACAGGGTTGTAAACCTCTTAAACCAACCTTGGTTCAATTAATAGTTTTACCTTAACCCTAGGGGTAAAATAATCAATTATCTACTTACTGGGAGTTTTTCCTAGCTTATGGCTTGGTCTAAATTTAGTATACACATTAAGCTCTCACTACGAATTTTCTTCATTTTTAAATCAACTCATAGGCCACTGAACCAAAGCCCCTAAATCTGGTCATTAATCATTATTCTATTCTTCAACTAAGAAGGGTAAATTGGTTATTTCAAAGCCTTTGGGATTTTTCTATGATATGAAATTAGTCAAGGTACTCTCTACATAGCCTCACAATCATTCATAATTTCACAATCATTCATAATTTTTTATAAATTTTTTTGACTATTTTAATTCACTAAACCAAACCTGATTCAGTTGGAGTTTTTATTTTTCAAAACTGGACCGGCTTGGACCAAAGTTCGATCGGGTGACCCGTTTAATGGGTCGTCTCTCATGCAGCCGGCCAGAGGCCGCCTGGCCTCTGGCGGCAGCAGCAGCAGGAGGCGGCCTTGGGGCTACTGAACCGTCAGCCCTGCCATCGTCCAGTGGCCAAAAGGCCCCCTTTTGTTCTTTTTTTTTAATAATGTGCAGCAACGGCTTATGATGCCGCTGCGGCCAAGGCCAGTATGGCCATGACCAGCATGATTCCTTTGATGGCCCAGTGGCCGGAATAGGATAGAGGGGCGGGGCGGCTATGCTATGGCGGCCAAGCCCCCCCTCCCCTCCCCCCGGCACGATGCGACAGAACTTTCACTAGGGAGAAAGGATGTCGGGTACCGGCTAGTCAGTGACTGACCAACGGGATTTAAAAAAATTACAGTAATATATCATTGTTCAATGAAATTACATAGCAGTGATTTCTGTAATCATTGTTCATGTCAATTATAAAAAAAATAGAATTGCAGACTAATTTACATTCAAATTTATTTAATAAAACTTTTATTAATCTTGAAGTCAACAACAATGATCCTACCTTAATTGCCAATTTTTCGTCGATCCACCGCTACCAAAGCCTTGCCCTCCACCATCTTCTCTCCTCCCTTAAGGCCAAAAAACTCCCCCTAATTGTGCCCTAAGTATCCCTTTTATAAGCATGAGAATTAAGGTTCTTAATCCCTTAGAAATTGGGTTAACCCTCCTCATTTAAGCAACCTAATTGGGTCTCTAAAAATTAATTTCATCACTTTAATTAATTGGACTCATATAGTGACTTAAACGAATTATTTGCATGTCTAATTCGGGTAAACAGGCATTGCACAATATATTCAACTTGGAACAGTTGTATCTCCCTCATCCGAACTCCGATTCGCGTATTTTTTGTAACTTTTTGACCCTCTTTTTGTCTACTTTCTAACCACATTAGTCTCAGCTATAAATTATATCTGTTGAGGAAATTATTCTACTAAGAAGGTTAATGGGTCAAATACCCTATTTTCTATGTGTTTAATATTTAAAAATCTAAGAAAATATGGGATATTACATGGTGATTGTAACCTTCACGATAATAGCAATAGAGGGGATGGAGAGTGTGCCACGAGAGGAGACAGATAAGGGCTCTAGGAGGTGAGATGAGGGATTCAAAAGGTGGTGAAGACGGTGCAAGCGAGATGAGGACAATGAGGGTAAGATAAGGGCTTTGGGAGGTGGTGAGCAATCAAGAAGATAGACACAGAGAAAGGAATGAATGTGAAGAAGACTAGAAGAGGTGTTGAACTTCTTTTAAGGTTGGTCTTCGGGAGGTGGTGAAGGCGGTGAGGGCACTGGGAAGCGATGAATCAACTAGAAGAGGTGTTCAGGGAGGTTTACACTGTTAAAGGGTAGTTATGTTAAATTTATCCATATATTTATAAGTTCCTATGTGAGTAAATTTATTTTGGTAAATAGTAAATATTATTGACATTTTGATTATTTGACCAAAATACGAGTAACTTTAGTCGAGAGCTCTTTCCGATTTCAAACTCATTACAACGGCTCGTGGGCTTGGCCCGTTAATTTCCCTCCGTGTCTACGGCGTTAACAGCGCACCGCTCCCTCCCTGCTCAAGGAAGCCCATCAGCGGCGCGCGGTCCCCATTCCCTGGCGCGCTCCGGTGAGTTTTACGCGAGATGACTCGGGTCGCATCGTGTCTTCTTCGCCAATTCGTTCCCCGGAATCGGAGCTCCTCCCTGCCCGGCCTCCGTACACCTGCCGCCTACTACTCCGCCACTCGACTGCCCCCTCCGATCCGAGTTTCGCTGACTGATTCGGCCGGCAGAGGTGTGTTCGCCACCCGGAGAATCGGGGCCGGCGATCTCATCCATACTGCCAAGCCTGTGGTGGCTCATCCCTCCCTTTCCCTTCTCCACAAGGTCCGGCTCTTCCTTTTTCACTCTCGTTTTCTGCTTGCATTTACACTGTTTGGCGTTTGCACAACAAGAAAAAATGCTTCTCAATAGGAATGCGTATTAGACCACTTTGTAAGTATTAGACCACTTTGTAATCATAACAGTAGAAGATTGTTTGCTGCTATTCCATAGTTGTGGAACTTAAATTGGTTCACTTATTTGCGTTCAATGTAGCTGCTTCGGGGCTGGTGGCAACAATTTTGAACCAAAATTAGCATTTATCTTGAACTTGTTGTATTTAATTGATATAAAATCAGGTCCAGCCGTTTTGTTTGACTTGGAATAGACCGGAACGCGTTTTGGCTCGTGACGATGATGATTAATCAGCCGGAGGAAAATCAGCTCGAGGAATATAAGTTGTTTTGGCTAACTCGTGACGGTTATGATAAATGAGCCGTTTTGGCTTGATTAATTGCATCTCTTCGAATAACGACAGTGATTTTAACTTAGCTGTTTCGGTTGTTTCGGCTTCGTGGGAGCGTCTGTATTATCAAAACCAACGGGAGAGTTATATATATGTATTCACAGAACGAAAAACAGAGACAACGCTTATTCTTCTTCCAGTTCTTTCTCTGGCTCTATGAGAAAATTCTGAAACATCACTTCTTCTATTTTCTCTAATTTTCTGAGTCTTACATTGAGCAATATAAATCTCTCCGAACGAGATCCGGTCAGTCTGATTGGAAGTGCACCATTATCCTGAAAGAATGGTTCGTTGTATCTCAGAAACAGAACGCAATTCACCTGTGTAAGGAGGGCGGCGTATCTGTTTTAAGGATAGCATGTAACGCGCCTCAAACCGGGTTTAAGTTTTTTTCTCTATGGTATTATTATTCATATATTAAATAATATATATTTATTTGAGATTGATTGCTTAATAATTGTTTTTAGTGTTCAATTGCCCTTTTTTATGCAACAATCTCAACAATCTTGAAACAGATATAATTATTGATTGAATACTACTGTAATTATGGGTGTTGACAAATCTCTGAAACCTGAGAAATTTGATTGCAAGAATTTCATGAGATGGCAGACAAAGATGAAATTTTGGCTGACTCAATTAAATATTTTCTATGTGATTGCTGATGTTGTTGCTGATAAAACTGTATATTCGGAATCTGATAAGACTGCTAATTCTTCTAATGTTGGAATTGCTAAGCCTCATGTTAGCGATAAATTTAAACAAGATGATGAATTGTGCCATGGTCAAATTCTTTGTGTTTTAAGCAATGAGTTATATAATTTGCATGTAAACACTAAAATTGCCAAAGAATTAAGGGATACCCTTGATAAAAAATTTGGGAAGGAGCATGAAGGGGAAGAAAAGTATGTTGTGGGCGAGTACTTTGACTATAAAATGGTTGATAACAAATCTGTTAGAGACCAGGTAGTCAAAATACAGAATTTAGTGGCTAAGATCATTGGGAAAGGCATTCTCGTTGGTAAGAGGCTCCAAGTTCCTGCTCTTATCGACAAACTACTACCCTCATGGCAGGATTTCCAAATTAACTTTAAGCACAAGAGGGATGCAATGTCCGTCGATGACCTTATGGTGGCCATTCAAATAGAAGAGAAACACAGGGGTAAGATGAAAATCTTGCAGGGTTCTTCTTCTAGGGTCAATGATAGTGCTCAAGCTAATGTTGTAGAAGGGAAACCCAAATTTTATGGTAACAAAAAGAACAATAAAAAATTTAAAAATCAGCCTCTCAAACCTGGATCTAATATCCAAAAGGCAAAAAGTTGAAAGTTTGCTGGGTTTGTGGGAAACTTGGACATTTTGAAACAAGTGCAAAGAGAAGAAATGTTAGGACCAGAGTCATGGTGGGGTTGCATCTTCTGCTCAGGCTAATATTGTTACTTTAGATGACAGGTTAGTAATAACTAATTTTAAAATTAACTTGGCATATAAATCTACTGATTGGTGGGTTGATATAAGGGCAACTGTTCACATTGATGTTGATGTTTTTTCTTTTTCTTTCTATCAGGAAGTAAATGATAGAACAGTGACGATGGGAAACTCCTCTGTGACTAGAGTTTATGGAGTTGGAATTGTTGACATTCGGTTTATATCGGGGAACATGCTAACTCTCCATAATGTGTTGCACGTGCCAAGTGTGAGGAAGAACCTTGTTAGTGGAGTAGTTCTTAGTCAAGAGGGATATAAGTTAGTGTTTGAGTCAAATAAAGTTGTAATAACTAAACATGGTACATTTATTGGTAAAGGTTATGTGTGTGATGGCCTCTTTAAATTAAATTTGGTTTTTTGTAATAACTCTTTATTTTAAGTAGAAGACTCTTTAATTTGTCATGTTGATTATTTTGATGTGGCATATGGGGCTAGGACATGTGAATTCACAAAGTATTAAGAAGAATGATAAATCTTGATTTGACTCCAAAAGTATATGATGAATCTCTTGATAAATGTAAAATTTGTATTTAAGCAAAATAACCTAGAAAACCATATAAATCTGTTGATAGGTCTTCAGGTTTGCTTGATTTAATTCATTCTGATATTTGTGAATTGAATGAATTTCTAACTAGGGGTGGTATGAGATATTTCATTACTTTTATTGATGATTACTCTAAATTTTATCATATGCACCTGCTTAAGTCTAAAGATGACGCTTTTGATAAGTTTAAGATTTATAAGATGGAGGTTGAGAATCAAATTGAAAGGCGGATCAAGAGACTAAGGTCTGATCGTGGTGGGGAGTATTGTTCTCTTGAATTTTATAAATTTTGTGAAGATCAAGGAATAATACATAAAACCACAACGCTTTACTCTCCTCAATTTAATGGTGTGGCTGAAAGAAAAAATAGAACTTTTATAGATATGATAAATTCTATGTTTTCCTCTTTGGGTTTACCGAAGAATTTATGGGGAGAAGCAATCTTTCAGCATGTGTAATCTTAAACCGTGTGCCTCTTAAAGGACCGACCCTGCAAAATTTTCATCTTACCCCTGTGTTTCTCTTCTATTTGAATGGCCACCATAAGGTCATCGACGGACATTGCGTCCCTCTTGTGCTTAAAGTTAATTTAGAAATCCTGTCATGAGGGTAGTAGTTTGTCGATAAGAGCAGGAACTTGGAGCCTCTTATCAACGAAAATGCCTTTCCCAATAATCTTAGCCACCAAATTCTGTATTTCGACTACCTGGTCTCTAACAGATTTGTTATCAACCATTTTATAGTCAAAGTACTCGCCCACAACATACTTTTCTTCCCCTTCATGCTCCTTCCCAAATTTTTTATCAAGGGTATCCCATATTTCTTTGGCAGTTTTAGTGTTTACATGCAGATCATATAACTAATTGCTTAAAACACTAAGAATTTGACCATGGCACAATTCATCATCTTGTTTAAATTTATCGCTAACATGAGGCTTAGCAATTCCAACATTAGAAGAACTAGCAGTCTTATTAGATTCCGAAAATACAGTTTTATCAGCAACAACATCATCAATCACATAGAAAATATTTAGTTGAGTCAGCCAAAATTTTATCTTTGTCTGCCATCTCATGAAATTCTTGCAACCAAATTTCTCAGGTTTCAGATATTTGTCAACACCCATAATTGCAGTAGTATTCAATCAACAATTATATCTGTTTCAAGATTGTTGATATTGTCGCATAAAAGAGGGCAATTGAACACTAAAAATAATTATTAAGCAATCAATCTCACATAAATATATATCATTTAATATATGAATAATAATACCAGAGAGAAAGAAACTTGAACCCGGTTTGAGGCGTGTTACATGTTATCCTTGAAATAGATACGCCACCCTCCGTATACAAGCGAATTGCATTCTGTTCCCGAGATACAACGAACCACTCTGTCAGGATGATGGTACACTTCCAATCAGATTGACTGGATCTCGTTCGGAGAGATTTCTATTGCTTAATGTAAGACTCAGAAAATTAGAGAGAATAGAAGAAGTGATGTTTCAGAATTTTCTCAGAGAGCCAGAGAAAGGACTAGAAGAACAATAAGCATTGTCTCTGTTTTTCATTCTGTGAATACATATATATAAGACTCTCCCGTCGGTTTTGATAATAAAGATGCTCCCACGAAGCCAAAATGGCTGAAACGGCTAAGTTAAAATCACTATCGTTATTCGAAGAGATGTAATTAATCAAGCCAAAATGGCTTGTTTATCATAACCATCACGAGTTAGCCAAAACGGCTTATATTCCTCCAGCTGATTAATCATCATCGTCACGAGCTAAAACGTGTTCCAGTTTATTCCAAGTCAAACAAAATGGCTGGACCTGGTTTTATATCGATTAAATACAACAAAACTATCGATTAAAGTGGATGATTAGAAAGCAAAATTGCAACCTCTTCAATTAATTTTTTGATGCAATGAGGAGATAATATCCACGCCAATTGGTTTCGGCACATTCATTTTCCTATACTGTTTGTGTTGGACGCTGTTGTTCTGACCCCACTGTTAATGCTTTCTATGTACACCAGGTGTGCTATTTTTGCCTTAAAAGATTGGGCATTGAGGCCTCTGGATGTAATACCCAATCTGATGAGCATACACTTTCTTCCACTGAAGCAGATGTCCTGGTGACTACCAATCAAGTCATACATTTCTGCAGTGATGAATGCAGAGAAAATTCACAGGCTTGTCTCACCATCTTCTCATATATGTGATCCCGCGTTATCAAATTGTGAATTCTACTAGTTAAGCGTAGGTATTAAATGCCTGGTATTGATCAAAATACAATGTTTCAATTGACTTGATTTAATATCCTAATCCAAGATCTTCTTTACGTAAGTCAGTTTATTAACTCATATGAGAGACCTGTTTTCGTACTTCTTCACCATTGTTATTACATTATGGAGTTACTGCAAACCTTATCGCTCTCATTTATGCTTGCTTTAATAGGCCTTCTATGACATTGAGAAGAAAGCAGATTGGTCAGCATATAATGATCACTGTAGGTATGTATTCCATGGCCATTTGATTAGATTGAACTTGGTCTTTAACTACCCAGTGTGCACTTAAGCTAGAAACATGCTGGAGGAAAAATGAGTAGCTGATTATTAGAAAATATCATCTTCATCACCACCAACTTTCCAACTATTTGAGATTCAATACAAAGATTCTGCCTTATTGTTTTCCTTAATCCAAGGGCACTTCAATCTTTAACCCATGCTTTTCTTGGCCCTTTTCTCCACTTCTGGAGTCCAAGAATGATGGAATGATTAGGCCTCCGCAGTTGGATAGCTATCCAGACGCGAACCTTTTTTCTTTTACTATGCTTGGGAATGTCAATACAAGCATTTATGTGGGCACTGGTGAAAAACTGATTATTAGGAAGTTTCATCTCAACTTGAAAGCGCTTCATCTTTGGGTCAACTATTTAACTAGTCATTCAAATTGATAAGAGTTAATATCTTCATGTATGATTTGTCTGGCTTTATATCACGGGAACCCAGTTTTTGACATTTTAGTTTTGCCAGATCATCACGTCTGAGCTGTTATGCATACACAATGGGGTATATGCCATAGTTTTTTTTCCCTAACTTGTTGTTAGTTTAATTGTAGGATAATAGTTACAAATTTATTCTTTATTTGAGGCATATACAAAACAGAAGCCCTCTGTCCTCTTTTATGATTATTGACTCTTTTGAAAGGCTCCAAGGTTTAAAGTATCCTCTTTTGGTGAAGCGGTTTGCATGTATGGTTATGTCAGGAGTAGTATCTGTCAATGATCTTGATATACTTCAGCCAGCCAATTTGGTCCCTGAGATGATTTTTCAGGTGACTTTTTATCTCAAATATTTACTGTGTGGAACAAAAATTAGAGTTTCACGTGTTCAGAACTTTTTATTGTGTTAGATGGAGGAAGAGTTCCAGCTTTTGAGGTCCAGTTTTATGAACGCAGGGTTCCAAAAAGGGCAGATAGCATGTATCCTTTCCATGAATATGTATACTTTCTAGCTTGAAATTTTCCTTTCATAATTTTAGTCACAATTCTTTAACTTTTTCAGTCCTAACCAAGCAGTGGTACCTGGATGTGCTGGCACGGATTCGTATTAATGCATTCCGTATTGAATTGATAGGAGGCTGCTATGAGAATCTACTTTCTTCAGCAGTAGCCTCTGTTGAAGCTGAATCAGCTGTAGGGAATGCTGTTTATATGATTCCGTCATTTTATAACCATGATTGTGGTGAGCTTCTGCTGCTTCTGCTTTTAACTTACATTTAAAAATCTATCAGATGGGGTGTGGCCATGGCACCCATCTCCTTTTACGATATGTAGCCCTCATCCAAATATAAAAACATTACCTGTTGGTTATTTTATTTTTGTCACTTTGATATATTTAGATATTAATAGAGAAGATAAGGTGATAGAAAACAAAGAATGGTTGTGTTGTTCGCTTCCTCATGCATATATATTTGGTCGGTAGTTTGCAATCAACTAATTAATGAAAATTTCTTGTTCAGACCCCAACATACATATAGTGTGGATAGAGAATGTGAATGCTAAAATAAAGGCCCTTCAAGAAATTAATGAAGGTATGCTAATAGCTTCTTTTGTCTCCTTTGAAGTGAACAATTATTATGGTTCTCAATTATCATTGGGACTTTATAAGATGAATATTTTTTTATGGCAAAGTAGTTATTATTCACTTTAATCTTCTAAAATTTATATTTATGATGACCACATTTTTCTATGTTGAACCTCTTGTTGTTAGGAGAGGAGCTTCGCATTTGCTACATTGATGCCAGTATGGATCGGACAGCTAGGCAATCCTTCCTCCAAGGGTTTGGCTTCCAGTGTCAATGTTTCCGTTGCATGTCTGATGATAATTAATGGAAAATGTCCCTACTGACTTGCAAACTTGATGGAATGGGCATATGTTGGGTGTAATATATTATTTTTGTAGGGAAGAGAAGAGAGGGAGAGAGTCTGTTACAAAGATTTTGGATTTTACATAAACTTATGGAAAAGGGTAGTTTAGACATTCATTTTTACTTATGTTGTGTCTTTTTGTATGGAAAAGGGTAGTTTAGATTTTGGATTGTCCATGGGATGGTCGACAGGCCAAAAAGTGGCAGTTGACTAGGCAAGGCGGTCAATTGGCCCTCAAAGGCTGGTCGATTGGACCGCGTAGTTATGTGGAGTAGACTCTTCAACCACAGGGAAGTCTATTTAAGCGTGTTTTACATATGTTTTTTCTCCTTTTTAATGCCTTGAGAACCCTGATTAAACTCTGAAGGACGTAAAAGAGCTTCCAGAAAAGGTAAGGAATATCAAGTGTATGCATACTTTTTCTAAAACCTCCTAGATGCATGCTAGAATGTTTTATATTGTTTTGTTTATATGAACATGTTTAGTTATCTTTGTAAACGAAGATCTCATAAATCATGTATGAATTCTATGATTTCAGATTATGTTTTGCAAGTTAGTATCTTGTTTTTGAGAAGAGCACAATGGTTGAAAGAAAACAATCATGTATTATTGTTTTGGTGTTGTTGTGATGACTGGCATTAAATGTGTTGTTGGGATTCCATGCGAGCGGTTGTAACAAGTATGAGATTATAAACTTAGTTTACAAGGTAATCCGTCATCTAGAAATCAGAAGTAACTTGATACTGGGCATTCATCCAAGCAACGCCAGCTTATATTAACAGAACGAACAACACACGCACGCAAAAAATCCTCTCACGACAATCTAGATAGGAGAGGAGAACCAGCCCAGTGCAACTCTCCACCATCCAACACAGCAGTTGCCACCCTGTTTCCTTCCCCCGAAAGGTTTGGGAGAAGGAGGTGGAAACGAACACAGACAGGAGTTTCCTAATACCACTTGTAATGTGTTTTTCAGACGCCGGGATATATACAAGAGAGTTTCCTTCTACATGTACATGTGATAAACCACCCCAGAGAGCCAACAGAACACCAATGAGACATGCCATGGCTTCTGCGACCACATAGGAACGGTATACAGCAGAGAGAGGATTTTTTGCCATGGCTTCTCGTATGATAGCAACAGTGGTAGCTGGTCCCGGATTACACTAACTGAAGCCATCAAAGTTGAGTTTGACGTGGAGGGGTGGGGGTCTCCACTTCACCCAAAGCTGGGTTGTCCCTTTGATATTTGTTTAGCCATTACCTTTGAGCCTGTATACCATCTGCATTGCCAAAATCAGGTAGGACATAAAGTCTTTCTTTGCTAAAGGTAACCTGATTATTTTTAGAAAAATGCTTTCGTGACTATGTTGGATGATGAAGTAGGTTCATCACGTATAAATCTTAACGTCAATATAACATTACTCTTTTCTTTTATTCCATATCACCCAACAAAAATTAGCAAAAGCATTTGATTGCAATCCAATTCTTTCCCAAAATGGTCTTACATAATTTAAAACTTCAATAATTCAACATCTAGCATCACTTCCAAGATCATGCAAATACCCCCAAAAAATCTGAAACCACAATGCTAGAGCAAAATCACTTTCAACGAAATAGATGGTTAGGTACGTTAGGCTTCATCGGGCATTGTTCTAGTAGGGCTTTTAGCCTTGTACGCTGCCACACTCAAGGCACTTGGTGGGGTGGAATCTATTGATCTAATTATGAAGCAAGCATATTTAAATGTAAATAATCTTGCATGCAAATAATCAAAGAGGATCTCTAGCCAGCTGCGCTCAATTAACGCGAAAGAGGATGTCTTGTGGGAGAAGGTATAGAGTGGAACCGCTCGACCATGTGGCCGTATATGTGTTCATTCATGTTTAAAGACTAAACCGAAACTCATGCCTCATTTTACTTAATTTTAAATATATACAAATTAATTAAACATGTCATCTATAAAAGGTGGCCCATAAAACGGTTGCACTGAATAATTTTTCGTCTCACTAAGTATTCTTTTAACGCTAATTAGCTCCTTAACCATCAAATCACGGTCATGATCTCACCATAATCGCCAAGGAGCTCCAAAGCGCTGAAACTATAAGGTTGGATGGAGAAATCAAAATTGAATAGTTTTAATATTTGTGGGTCCCGGTGACCCATTCCCGAATCCCTCTTTGGCACATACTCGTGGGGCCACAACGAATCGTGGATGAGGGATGGAGCAGGGAACATTGTTCCGGCCCGTAGACCCGCCCAAATCAAGAGCGGCGTTTGTTTGTCCGCCGTAGTTTCCAGCTTTTATTTTCGTCTCTCGTGACGCTTGAGAGTGGCCCGGATCGCCTCCGATTTCATGGCAAATTGCCAAGCCAAGAGGGAGTAATCTGACAGAATGGGCAGCGATGATGTCCCGCCTGGATGGGCTCCTCCTCTTCCTCCTGGACCTCCTCCTGGTTTGTTTCTCTTTTTTCTCATCTTGTTTTTCCTTTACAATTACGGGCTTCTTCATCTGTTTTTTTTCCATGAATTCTGGCTTCTTCTTCTTCTTCTTCTTCTTCTTTTTTCCATGAATTCTGGCTTTCCTGCTAGTGAAGAGCTCAACAGTTAGATCCTTTTGAAAAGATTTCGTCTTCAAATGTGAGGATTTCCGGATCTCTTATCTTCTGGGATCCTCTTATTAACGAGATATTTAGACGCTGGTAAGCTTAAAAAGAGAAAAACTTTGTGATTGTAGGAGTAAGAGCCTCCATTCATGTGTCGTGAGGTTAAGTATTAACTGTTTCTGGCTTAGCAAAGGATCGTTAGAGGCTTGTTCTTTTCTTTAATCTCTGCGGGGACCTATTAATTGATTTTTTTATTTGGAGTGTTATTCGTAAGATAGGATGTCATGTTTCAATCCAGTTGTTGCTACGGTTCGAGCATAAGAACTATGCCTCTAGGACTCAAGTAGTAATTCGGCATTGTACCTGCAGCTTCTCTGAGTAGTCAATTATTTATGGCCTTAAATTTGAACGCTGTTCATCTCCTTTCATCCAAATTTTTATGATACAGATAAGATACTTAATCTTTATGATTTCCTGTTTATTCTTGCTTCTCACTTGGGTATGTTCTCGCTATATGGTTGCAGAGATGGGTCAAATGATATGTGGAAGCTGCCGGCGTTTGCTCTCTTATCCACTGGGAGCCAGACATGTACAATGCTCTTCCTGCCACTCGGTCAATCTTGTGTTAGAAGGTCTGCAGCTAATACCTCAAACAACGAAAAAATTTGGTCATGCTATGCTGCTTGTGTTGCATTAATTATATATCCTGATTCTTGCATTTGACTAATCAACGGATTTTTAATGCCTCTAGTGCACATGTGTTCCTATTTTATGGATTTTTGTAGAGTAGGAAACAAGTGATAAGGAACACCCGTTCTTATGCGATTATCTTTTCTATGTTATGATGGATCATTAGCAAAGGAACCTCTTAATTAAAAGTGCTTCTATTTCCTTAACAAAAATCAATTTCCCTTAATTTGACTCAGTGAAACAGCGAGAGATCAGAAGTTGAGCCTAATAACCAATAATGATAATGTAGTAATATACATTGCCTATGACATGGCATTTGCTCTAGTTTTCTGAGGATCAATATAATTTATTCACACTGCTTACATACAACAGAGAAATTATTGTTACTCCCTAACATGCTGTCAAGCGGGACTTTTTGCCAGTGTACATGTATTAATTTTATTTAGTCTCCACTAAATTGAAGACTCAAACTTTGGTATTGTGGGCATATTTTAATTTCTGATAGGATTGCCCAGTCAATATTTCTTAAACTGCATTCATTGAATATTGATGTGTCCTCCATGCAACCCAAAATTGTTTATGCAGCTCATGAAGTTGGAAATGTGAAATGTGGAAATTGTTCTGTGTTGCTTATGTATCCGTATGGAGCTCCTGCAGTGAAGTGTTCTTCATGTCTATTTGTAACAGAGATTGGAGTGAGTTTCCATCTTCAGCTTGTATTTATATTTAAGAGTTTGTCTCTTACATGAAATCTTATTAAATTATTTAAGTATACTGCCTTTTGCTAATGTAAGCGGCATAAATTTGACACATTGTTTTATTCATGTAAAATACGCAATCTTCTCAAGGACCCGATTCTTTCCTACTCCTATTTGTAGACTTAGCTAGAATAGACCCTTGTCAGTTGTCACAGTCGAATTCCTATCTTCCGGGCCCTAATTTAAAATTTTGGGGAGGCTAGTTTCTTTGATTTATTATAGGATTGTTGCTAATCTTGGGAACTCTTAAATATGAGAATTTCATCACTTCTTATCTTGTCATTTCTTCCTGCACATTTCTGCATCAAATTAATAGATAATATGAGTGATTGTGGATAATGTGTATGTCTGATTGACATGCGGAGCGATAGTTTTAAAGCGGATGCAACTAGCTATCACCATATGCAAGGATTAGAATTATATTTCCATTTGTTGCTGTAGAATGCTTGCCAATGTAGATCAGTTATTATTTAATCTTTTATTTTTGTGTGACATAATATTTCAAATCTGTAAGCACATCAAACTTTGTTCTGGTTTCTTGTATCTTCCAGATGTTCTATTTGTAGTGACTTCCCTAGGTTGATGTGTTTGCAGGAACATAACAGAAGGCCACCACTTTCTGCGCAACAGGGGCCACCTCCGCTTTCCTATAATTCTCCGATTGAGAATCCCATCTGAAAAGCTGGTTGCGATATGTGAAGTGTGAAATATGGTAGTTGGCAGGTCCTGAACTAGAATGTGTCTCGACAGAATAACCTTTGGTCTTAATTGAGAAAGTAGGAATCATAACAAGCAGAGCATGTATATCGAGTTGATGTAAATACGGGGTCAAGCTGAATTGTATTGTAATTCTGGCCCATAATAAGATTATCTTAATTTAAATGGGCATGATACATGAATGTTACTTTAATTGTAATTATTTGCATGGATTTTGTGCCATCACATAAATTTTGGTGAGAGTCAAATATTGTATAGAATCCATGTTGCCGAACCCATATAGCTGTGATAAAGTGGATGACGATGATGATCAATACATGCGTGTTACTTTGTTGATGCTGTGATGAGATCACACGTCATAGTAGGGTGTAAGGGGACAACACACTGGGTGTTTATTGCATGCTTTAGTAAATTCTTCATTTATGTTTTCTTCTTTTGAGCGGAGATTTTTGATGAAATTAACTCATGTAGAGTCTGGATGAGTAAGCTTGGTTAATCGTTTCTTTCAGTGTAAAGGAAACAATTGGTTGGTTCTTCATGGCTATTATCGCAGGGAGGGTTAACCATTCAGCAGTATGACCCGGATCTGCCAATGGCTCTGACTGATCCCATCTTTTGTGATATTTTAGCTTATTCTTAAAAAAGTTGGATAGTCATATTCTTCACCTGCTTTTTTACACTCATAGGCTGTACACTACTTATGATTGGATAAGGAATCTCATGTTCTTATGTATTAACCACTTTCTCTATCCAATCAAAGGTGGTATAAGTAAAAATAGAGTATGAACATCAATTTGTGACTCATGTTTTTGCCTAGCAAAAACAATTCTTCTTTTTCTGTGTTCTCTTTGTTTCATTCATGGTAGAATGTGTCTTCTTTTATTTCATCCCATATTGATTATTGATGAGCGATGCAATGTGCACATATCCTCTATCCGGCAAAAGAATTTATACAAATGAGTCAGGTTTATGTTGTCTGGAGCTTGTTTTGTGTGAAATACGAGTTTTTGGCCTCTCTTTCACCCAGATCAGCTGGGTGGGCACTCCTGCCACAACTGGTGGGAGTGCCCACTTAGTGCCAGACGCGTCACCAAAATGTGTTTGGCGTCAAACACGTTTTGGTGACGGGTCTGGCGCTAAATAATATAAGCATCAAAGATCCCTATGAAAAGGAAATCTTGCATATATAATATAAAAGAACTGTTGATATAAATTGATGCACGTGTTAACATATTATCGTATATGCACCGTTGATATTCTAAATAGATGACTCCCAAACATTTTTTATATTAGTTTCACTATTAATACAAAGCATAAAAATAAAAAAAATATGAGAACTCATCAAATCAAATGTATTAAAACGATCAAATTGAGTTCTAACTTATGAAACTTCACGTTACAATAGCACTTGCTTCCCTTGTTTAGTTTAATGAGACAGCTCAAGCTGAAAGCTTCCCTCTACCAACTTTCCCAGCGGACCCAGCCACACTGTCTCCGAGCAGCCGCCTTTGACCATAGTCCCACATTACCCCCACCTTGAATTCAACGAAGAAAATTCAATTCCTGCTCCCGTCATTAGCGATTAGACAACTTACAAATAAGAATATTCCCTGCTCTATTAGATTTGGCTTCATATTCAATTTGTGTTTAAGTACACCACTTGTGGTCCCCTACAAAATTTGGTCCCTTCTTATGTGGCTCATATTTTTCATTACTTTGTCTACTTAAAGATTAACGTCTTTAAATTCAGCAGATCAGTGAAGGGCCAATTAATCCAGGTCTGAATCTAGTTGACCCGAGTTGACATCATCGTTGCCTTCGGTTGTTTTTCGGCCAGTGTTTTAAAAACTGCCGTTCATTGACCCGGATTAATTGTCAGGTCAGGAAAACTAGGTTCACCCGTGGGACAAACAATTTTTTTATATATTAAATTAAATTAAATATTAAGTATAATATGTACATAAAATTATTGTGACTCACCGTTTTTGGCCAAACAACTATGAGGATGTGAAGGATCAAATCCATCGGTCTTTAGTCTTGAACCTTCCAATGTCTTTTCAAGTCTATTTTATGTTGGCCCAATTGACGCCACCCAACTAAGTCACGTTTAAACCCATGCCAAGTCTCAACATTAGGGCTGTATTTTAGATGAACAATGTTTACTTTACATTAAAAAATATACGTCAAAAACCTATTTTATTTTCTAATTACCATTAATGAGTGGGACTCATAAAAATAGGTATAGGTCTCACTCATCAATGGTGATGAGAAGATGAAGTATACTTTTGACTTTAACGTCACGTTAACATTACTCATTATAGATTAGATATGTTGGGTCCTCCAAGATAAGAACCCCAAGTTGAAATAAGTACTAAATTTTTTATCTAGCCCGGCCTAAGATTGGAATAAAAAAACCTAATAATCTAAATATGAACCAAAATTCTATCTTGGGTTGGGTCAATTTTAATAATTTAGATAACTTGAGTTGAATATAATTTTGTAAGTTACTTAAGAATTGGGGTCATGTCGAGTTATTTATTTGGTTTTTCACATGCTAGACGCGACCCAAGATTTATCTGAGTATTTTTTTCTTGAACCCTACCCAACCCGAATTAATCTTATCTTAGTTTCATATAGGTTGGGTCGGGTTCAAGTTTTAAACGCAACCCTACTCAAGCATTGAAACTTTGTTGAACCAACTTAAAAACCTTATCACATGTTTTTCCTACTTTTTATTGATAATGAGTTTAGCATAAGTTACACATAAGAGTCTTTCATCCATTAGATCAATGAATTGACGCAAACATGCAGTAGTATGTGTGTCATTGATTTTAATAATTAAGGGCTCCTATGCATGACTTACACTAGGCTCATTGTTAGTGATGAGTATAAAAAACACTTCTACCCCCAGTGGCCCTTGCTCAAACCAACGAGGTCAGTTTGGGTTTTAAACATGTATTTTTTTTCTCAGTGTTCAACTTTCTAATAGAAAAATATCTCCCTACACCCACTCTCTTGAACTTGTATATACTTAAAATATTTCTAAATCAACAAGGATTTTTTCCTTTCATAATAATGTAATCTCTCTGTCCCAAATTAATAATTTTATTTAGCAAAAAAAATTATTCTATATTAATACATTCAATTCGTTCAATTTAAGTATTTGAGTAACTAAGAAAAATATCTTAAGCTTATTTTACCTTCTCATATATATGAGTTTTACTATTTAAGAAAAATTACTATTTTTTTAAATGTAACTATTAATATGGGATAGAGGGAGTATTTTTTTATCATAGTGTATTCATAAACTTATATTTTTTGTTCCACACTAATAGTTTTATTTATTTATTTTAAATAAATTAAATTTATTTTAAAAATCAAATATAAATCTTAATGTAGGACATATTTAGTTTATTCTAAAAACTTAACTAAAATTATCAATGTGGAGTATAAAACACTTAATGAATTTATTAAACAAAATCATCTATTTGAGATTTGCTCTCTTGAGCCTTCAGGCAAAACCTAATTTGAAAATTTTGTTAGATAAATTTGTTAAATAATTATCATCTTTTTATATTAAAAAATCCCAAAGTCGACTATTGTTTTTCCCTTGGAATGTCCCACAGAAGCGTTTATTTCGATGCTTCCCACCCTTTAGATATTTGCCATTACACGTTTAAATAAACAATGAATTTAAATGGATCACAGCTAACTTCCAAAAGGGGTTGATATTGGCTTCTACCAAATTTTGTTTGGACCATGGCTGCACCTGGAAACGCATTTGCTTGTCAGATCGCTAGTATGAGATGCAACACCAGCAGATATCCCTAATGTAGCAAAACTCTAACAGCTTGCATTTCATTCTAATGTAGCAAAACTCTAATTCCCCAAGGAGTACGTATTATTTTCTTATAGCTTTGGCAGCAAAGGACAAATACTGTGGATCACTTCACCCCATTTAATCTGGGATCTCCACTAGTGAAACCTTATTTAATTTTAACTTTCCTATATTATTTTTTAATAAAAATCTTATACTAACTTTTGATTATACTGTAGAAAATGGGTTTTTTAATGTCACGCAAAATTTCTTTTTCTCTTTACCTTTTAAATCTTAAATTTTAAACTCTAAATCTTTAAAGAAATTTATAGTTAATATAATGATCTTTGCCCCTTGTAAAGGAAAAAAAAAGTTATCAACGTCCTGAACATTACTTGTCTGAGAAGCGTGGCATAAATATGGGTCTCATCATTTGTAAAATTAATCTTTTTATGACAATTTAAAATAGGCACTACACAAGGATTTTTTAGTAAAATGGATAGAAGCATATAAAATGTATTTATTTATTTATTAAAAATTAATGTTATATTAACAATTGTGGACCTGTTATGTTATTAAAAGAACAAGACAAAAAATTGTGGAGTTAATTTTTTGGCAAGCTTATGGACTTTCCTTTTTTGTTTGGCAAGAACTTGTGGCTCATGAGTGCTGCTACAGTTTGAAGGCTGTAAACAAATTAAATGAGCAGCTGTTTATGATTTTCCAAGAAAGAGAGACACGGGCTGGCAGGCCATGTGAGGCAAGACCGTACAGGGTCAACTTTTTGACGGCCATCCACAACATTCCGGCCGGAGGTGCTCAAAATGCCTTCCCAATCCGGCCTGACCTGACCATCCTCCCTCTTCTCCACCTTCCCTTTCCCCACCTCAACTCAAAGCGCGCGCCAAACAACTCCACCAAAAATACAGAGGGGCTAGAGAGAGAGAGAGAGAGAGAGATTTCTCCCTGTTTTTTCCTTCTTTCCAGTTGATGTGATAAGCATGGAGACAATCCCTTCATGGCAAGTCGTCTGTGTTTGCTCTCTCGTCTCGTGGATTTTCCTCTCCTCTGCTCTGCACCTGACCCGGAGGATCAGGTCCCTCCTGCAACCCCCAGTGACGCGCCATGTGATCACCGGCATTCCCTTCGTTCTCAGAATCCAGGTGAGCAAATGCCCATATGGGCATCTCTAGATTTGCTCAAAATCACCACACAAGTGCAAAAAGTTTCGAACTTTGGATCTCTTTTTGCCTCGATTATAATATTTCTCTGTTAATTTTTTTATGCAGAGCTTCCAGCATAATTATTTGGATGCTTTCTTCTCTGCTCTTTCATGTGTTGTTTCGGTGCCATTTTATACCGCTTTTCTACCCGTGCTCTTCTGGGTATGTTTTGTCATAAAATTACAACGATTTTAGGTTTGCTCTTCTGGATTTTAATTTGTTCGGATATTTGATGGTTTCTGACTTATTTTTTAATCTTAATATTAGAGTGGGCACAGCAAATTGGCTAGACAAATGACATTATTGATAGCTTTATGTGATTATATGGGGAATGCTGTCAAGGTATCTGCTTACGTAATCAATTCTGTCGTTCATTTTTCCTAATAATCGTTCCACTTCCTTATCTTGTTTTCCATTTTTTATGTGAGTAACAGGATTTGATATCAGCTCCTAGACCCAGTTCACCACCTGTCAGGATAATTACCGCTACCAAGGATGAGAAAGAAAATGCCATGGAGTATGGATTGCCTTCTTCTCATACTCTTAATACTGTTTGTCTCTCGGGGTACGTTCAATGCTGATTACTTCTTATTTATTATAAATATCTTAAATAGGAAAATGACATCTTATGGTTATGACTATGAACTGCTTCTGATTTCAAGTTTTGATAGTCTTGCAGGTTTTTCTTGCACTACATTCTATCATATAGCTCACAGACAAGTGGCTTTGTGGTGTTAGGTGGAATTGCATTGGCCTGCTTGCTTGTTGCGCTTATTGGATTTGGTGAGCTTATGATCTCAATATCAACACGTGCATTATCTTATGAAGATTTTTATGGCCGTTTTGGTTTTATGTTTCCAAAATAGTTTAATAATATTGGTGTCTTCCTCAGGAAGAATCTACCTTGGCATGCACAGCTTGGTTGATGTCATAGGCGGCCTTCTCATGGGTGTCCTAATCCTTTTCTGTTGGATTTTGGTTTATGAATATGTGGACAGTTTTATTGTCTCAGGACAAAATGGTATGTGGCATTCAACAAAAAATAACATGTTCTTACGTTTAGCTTTCATTTTTTGGTAATATGTAGGTAGCAGTTACTAGTTTGACTAAAAGCTATATCTGGTAAAAGGCATATCTCAAGTAACTCCTTGTTTCATGATTTCATTTCAGTGACAACATTTTGGGCCAGCCTTTCTTTCTTGTTTCTTTTTGCTTATCCAACTCCAGAGTTCCAAACGCCAAGCTTTGAGTATCATACAGCTTTCAGCGGTGTGGCATTGGGAATAGTAAGTGAAATAAGTTTTTCAAATATTCAAAGCCTTCCTCTCATGTTTTATCCTTCTTGTAAAATCTAAGGACTTCTACATGTTATGTGCAATTTTATGGTAGTTACTTCAGAGTGTTTGTTTTTGTTTCATAAACAAACAACTTTGAAGATAATTTGCCAAGCTGTTCTCTAATTGGAGTTTTTAAATTGCTTCAAAGTTGTTTGTTTTTGCTTCATCTATTGTCCTAACTCACCTAAACATTTTGGGGGTAAACATTTAACTGAAACAATCGATAATAGAGCTTTTCAGATAACTGTTAGAGCTACTACAATTGTACAAGTGTACTTATTGGTCTTGAAAGTTATGCATTTTAGAATCTCAGATTTTTTCTGGTTAGTTTAATATACCTATTGCTAAGGTTGAATGCAACAACATGGATTTTAGGTTGACATTGCTATTCCTATTTGTTTATACATGTCATTGGCCTTGTATATTTTATTAGATGGGATCAATTAAAACCATGAAGGAATATATTTGTAATGTCCAACAATTTACTTATTTAAGGTCTTTGTGCAAGATGATAACATTCATACATTGGTGAAAAAAGAAACCATCAGTAAAGGAGAGCTTAATTAAGCTAACATAAGTGACGGAGCCAGGGGGAGCTAGGGGAGGCCATGGCCCCCCTGGCCAATCAAATTTGCCCATTTTTCTCAGATAGGGACCGCATGGCCCCCCTACTCAAGTCTTAGCAAGTGAAGTGGCCCCCTACCTATTTTTTTCTGGCTCCGTCCCTGTCTAACATCATCTTGTGCTACTTTATATTTCAAAATCAATTACGGCAAGTTGTTTGACCATCCAGCTGCTGACAACCTGAGAGTGACACAAAGAAAGTTTCTTCTAGCAGCTTGCATGGTGGCCTCTGGATTTCTAACCACTGGCAATAATTACTCAGTTGAATATGTTCCTTATTATCCACATATCTAGACATGTACTACATTCAAATATCCACATATCTAAACATGTACTACATTCAAATATCCACATATCTAGACATGTACTACACTCAAATATAGGCATGTCCTTACTGTACATAGACATCATGAACCTTTCTGGTTTGAAATTGTGTAATTTCGTTTGGGATCTTAGGGGTGTCAGCAAACTTATGTGTGAGACGTTGGCATTTCATAACTACTGAGGCATGATAACGTGAAGAGGGGTAGAAGAAGTAAAGAAAATTATGGTTGCATCTACATCGATGGGAACATTACTATGTCTAGCCAGACCCTCCTTTTGTTTAAATCATTTTCTGTTAGTAAACTAGCTTATGTTTTACTTTTATCGTTTCAGGTAAGTGGGGTGCAGCAAACATACCTTCAGTTCCATCATGAAAATGTTCCACGCATTTTTAACCCCCAACTGAGCCTGCCTGTTTTCCTGGGAAGAATCCTGGTGGGCATCCCAACAATTCTGATCGTCAAGTTTTGCAGCAAGGCTTTATCTAAATGGATGCTTCCCGCCGTATGCAATACTCTGGGCATCCCGATAAGGTCATCTTGCTACATTCCCTCATTAAAAGGTGTCAAACAGACGACTGAAAACAAGCAAACTGGTTATCTTCAGAAATTGATTTACCTCTCTCGAGACTCATTTGACGTTGATACTGGCATCAGGTTTCTGCAATACACTGGCCTTGCTTGGTCCGTGGTGGATTTGGTACCATCTCTATTTGCTCGCCTGAGCTTGTAGGGGAAAAGAACCTCCCAGGTGGAGTTTTGTATAATATTGTCACAATTACTTAGATTGCTATTTATATTTTTGTAAAGCAGATCAATGTATTATTTATCAATTTCGAGATAAAGATAATTTACAACACGATGCGAATGCCCTAATGCATAGGTACACTCAATTACAAAAATGGTGGATGCTTCTCCGTATGTATGAAACTGCCAATGGTGAGGATTACCAACGTCTAACGGGGATAGATGCGGAACAGCCCACTGAGGCTTTAATAAAAAATGTAGAATAGTTTTTCATGTTTCTCTTTGACAATGAGCCTAGTGGAAGTTACACATGGAATAAAGTCATTCATCCATGAGATTAATAACCCACATATTAGCGCTAGTGCATAGTGTTAGAACTAATAACACTAAGATGTGCTAATGTGTTAGTGCTGCATAGTATTAGAACTATTAACATTAAGATGTACTAATGTGTGCACTGTCAATCTTAAATATCAATACTTCACATTCATAGTTTATGAATGGCTCATCGCTTCTTTGTTTATTTTTTGCAAATTGCCCAACCTTTTCAGCCCTATCCAAAAGATTAATTCCAATAGACTAATGATTAAACTCATAAATGGATTATGCATAGCATGTTTTAAATTCAATTAGAATGAATTTTAATTAATGCTTGCAAACGAGGGAAATTGTTTAGGGACACAAATCTTGACCTGGTCAAATTAAGTGGCAATGCGCATAGAATAAGCCCCCCCTTGGAAAGGATCTCATTTCCCCTAGGCATGCAAGGGAGAAAATCTCACCATGTTGACTTTGAGTTGACAATATATACTTTTTCATCCTAAATTAATATCTTTATTTAGCAAAAAAAAATCATTCCATATTCACAGCTTCATTTTGTTAATTATAATTTCTATATAATATTTATTAATTTGAAAAAAACTTATAATAGATTGCCTTAATAGCCCATTTTAAGTGATTTGAAGAAGAAGTAAATTATAAGAGGTTACATCGATATTATTAAAGATATGTACAATAGAGTAGTAACCAGCATACGAACAATTAGTGGAGAAACTAAAAAATTCCCGGTTATAGTAGGTCTACATCAAGTGTCATCTTTAAGCCCTTATCCTTTTGCATTAGTTATAGATGAACTAACTGCATATATACAAGATATGATACTTTGGTGCATGTTTTTTGCAGAATATGTAGTTTTAGTTGAAAAAATTATATCAAGGTTAAATTGCCAAATTAGAACTGTAGAGGAAAACTTTAGAATCAAAAAGTTTTAAAGTAAGCTAGACAAAGATAGAGTATATGAAATTTAACTTCAAAGATAGTAAAACAATAAATCAAACTTTAGTCAAAATAGATGTGAACAATTCTTATATTTGTAATCCATTTTCCACCAAGAGGGAGATATCACAAGTGATATTGTACATAAGATTAATACAAATTGGGTCAAATAGAAAACGTTGTCAAGAGTTGTAACGCCCCTCGTATTTTTCAAAATAAAAGAAAATTATTTTTTTAGAAACGTAACAAACTTTAATTCCTAATACCAAGGATCACCGTGTACCAAAAGAGTAATTACAAAACACTTTGTATTATACAAAGATATCCAAAATTGGGCATAACATGCCTTTATACATCAGTCAGTACAAATATTACATAAAGTACAAAAAGAAAATACATAAACTATAATTTAAGAAAACTCTTTATCGGCTCCTTCAGATTCGAGTGACACACCTGCAGAATCTAATAGTAGGTGAGTAAATTCATACTCAGTAGGTTGATTTAAGTTCCAATAATATGCTTCATGAATGTAAAAATCGTGTCATCCTTCTTTTAAAATCATTCAAAAAATAAGTCTGAAAACACAGTCACATAAATGTCGTGATACTAGACGACTTACACCTGTGCTCATGGGGCAACGGGAGACGGAAGGAAAGGGATTTTCCCATGATATCTCACTCCTGTATGTGCGCCAAAGACAAATGTTTGTGGTACCCAGAATCATCATCAAAATAATCCTCAGTTTCGAAATATCAAGAATTATCTAGAGGGTATGGTTACCCAAAACTCGGAGAAGTTTCTGAAAAGAGGGGATGCTTTTAAAGACAGAGTTTCTTAGAATAAGTAGAAGAAAACTTTTAGCAGAACTTTGACGAGTCAAAATCTCGGCATACGATTAGAATTTAAAACTACCTACCTATAACACATGCGAAGTATAAGAAACCCCCTCGTATAATATAAAGAAGATCCTTCCTTCGAGTGAGAAATTTGGCAGAATAATGGTCCCAACGCATAGAACACATTCGGTTTAGTGGGGTACGACTTTTGAACGGGCTGAAAAGGGTTTGAAACGGTCTGAAAATAGTAAAAAGAAGAAAGGGGAGGACTAGGGATGGGGTAGGGTTTTCTGGATTTTAGAGAGGTTACCTCGAAAAAATAACCCTTCCGGTGCGTAGAGCACCCTCGATTTAGTAGGAAACGGGTCTTGGATCGTGTAATTCGGACTGAAAATGGGTCGGGAACAATGAAAACGGTAAAAGGGTAAGAAATGGATTGTGTAAAGAAAAAACTGGCCGGAGTGATGTATTTATAGGGGAGGAGGGCGGCGGTTTCCAGCAGGCACTGCCGATTTCGAGGGGCGCGTGTGATGAACGTGTGCTCGTTACAAACTGCGTGATGAATGCGCGCTTGTCACGCACATTCGTCGCACTTGACGTGCACGTTAGGCCCGCGCTGCGCGCCAAGCCGAAACAAATATATTTTTATTTATTTTTTATTTCTATAAAACTTCAAATAAACGTAACCTCCTATCCCGAACTCAGTTTCGTGCGTTCTTCGTACCGTTGAGCTCGTATTGACGAGCCCTACAAGATTACTTATGAACCAGTTTACCTGTATTTTAAAAGTGGGTCCGTCCGGTTTTTTTTAGAGCACGCTTCCCGAGGTCGTAACTTTTGTTCCCGACCTCCTTTTTATGACTTGTTATGCTCATCTCTATGAGTTCTAACTGATCTTAAAAAATTATTAAAAATAAACATTAAAAAAATCATGTCAAAAATTAGGATTATTACTGGAGTTTTTTGTGATAAACGAGTCCTAAATAGGGTCAAAGGTAAGTTTTATAAGACTTGCTATTAAGCTCATATGAAGTAGAATATTAAACACCTAAGAAAAATTATATAAATAAACTAAATATAATGGAAATGAGGATACTAAGCTGGATATATAGAATGATTAAAAAAAATAAAATTAAAAATATGTATATACGTAAGAACTTTAAGGTAGCACCTTAGAAGCTCATATAATGCAAATTGCATTGGTATAAACATGTACAAAGAAGAAGGTTAATTTTTTTTATATAAATAATGTCAAAAAAGGGAAAATGTTGATGACTAAGAGAATTTAAATAGAATTAAAAAAAAAGATATAATTATACTATCTTTTACACAAAAAATTCATACAATAAATTTGAATAGAGGCATAAGATCCACATTACCAATATCAAAATATTAAAAAATAACTCTGCTTGATTATTATTATAATTTTGTTCATTTGAGTCTTAAAAAAATATATCATGATATTTATTTTCTTCTCTTAGAAATAAGTTTCACCTTTAAATAAAAATTATTATTTTTTAAATATAACTATTAATATAGGATATTATTTTTTAAATATAACTAGGATGAAGGAAGTGCATCGATCAACTATAATCCAGTCCTGGCCAGATACGGCACTCAACTTGTCTCAAGTTACGGCACCGTTCTCATGATCTCAATTTGTCGAAAAGTTGCATATCCCAATCACTGATCGGTAACTTTCTACCCAAGATGCAGAAATGTAAAGGGGAATCTATTCAATGGGAAATATGGAAGCGCCCTCTAAAAATCAATTATAATCACTTCAGGTCTTCTCTACAAACACCCCCAAAAAGTTAAAATAAAAAAGGAGTACAGAAAAATGGGTAGAAAACAGACAAAAAATACCACAGGTTTCTCAGGAAATAATAATACATGCTGCTTCTGCTTTGTACGGTGCAACTTCATCTCCTTCAGAACAATTCCTTCGATAAACAAATAAATGGGGATCCACCTTACCTGTTCCATTTTACAGGTTGTTATCACCCGGAGCAACACAAGCATTACAGCAGCTTGAAATATAAATGTTAACTCGACAAGAGGTTTCCATATTAATCTTCAATTCATCTCCAGCGTCAACAGCAGCAAGTATCTGGGCCCTTGCTGCGAGGTTTGAACTACAACTCTAAAGGCTGCCTCATAGGAAGTAGTCTGGTGTCCTACGGGTTACATCAGGCTCTCCTCTTCTGGGAGCTGGTTCAAACTGCAGAAAGATATAGGATTTCAGATCAACTTTTACATATGCTTATCAAGGGTACCTCTGATCACAAGCAGAAAGAATGAGACCTGGATGAATGTATGACCCTTGCAGTCATCAACTTCCAATATAGAAGCCATGTTACCACATCGATAGCAATAATTTGGTGCACTGAATATAGTGACAACCTTTTGCTCCTGATAAAAAAAAAACACTTTAAATCTGTGCACTTTAAGTTATCTTCACCAATAATCAGTATAGCCATAAACCCTTAGATGATGTTAAACAACTCACATGTCCCCAGTTGTATCCCTCCATCACTAACTGATGGGCTCTTGCAATCAGCTTTAAGTTGTTAGTATGGTTAAATTGCTCCGATATATCCTATAAACACAGTTTACAAGTATAAGCCAAGTCCAATAACACCACAAATATATTAAAACATAATAGAGGTTTATATACTTGACCAAAGGTATATCCAGCTCCACGAGGTGAAATACCCCACCCACATCGATCATCCGGATCAGACCACAAAAGATCACACATTGGCCCCTCATGCGGAACCTCTTGAACACGATCGAAGTTTCTAATGTTATCAAGTGTCTCAATGGATGGAGATAAGCCACCATGAAGACAAAATATTTCTGATTCAACCTGCAACGAAAACAGAATGCACAATCATTATACCATCACTCAACATGCTACATGTTAACATTCTTATTGGCATGATCAAGCCAATTACCAGAGCTGTCAAAGGAAAGTAGTCAAAAAGGTCAGTGAAGATCTTCCACACGTTTGCATTGCCATACCTGAAAAACATAAATTTATTAAATTGTGATACAACTAATCCCCATACTGAAGCAAGAAATTCATGCATGAAATAAATTTTCTTCAGAAGTTGTACACTGGAATCTCAGCAGTCAGCCTTAGGATATGTTACAACTAATTCCCATACACAATCAAGAAAAGTTATCTAGATGTCATGCAGCAAAGGACAGTCAGTCCTGGGGTAAACTCTTGTACATAGAAGCTTTTATTTTCAGTACATGCATCTTACCAACCAACAATAGTGTTCACACAAAGGTAAATGCAGACTTACTTCCGCAGGCATTCATCATAAAATCCATATACTTGTGTAATCTGCAAATAGAAAAAGAAAAATCGAGAAACTTAGAAATAAAAACTTATAAAAAAGTCAGCCAATGCCTTTTCATATTTCAATCACGAAGACACTATCTATATGCAACCGTGGGAATTTTTAAGAGCTACTCAGATTCAATAACTTAGAACAAATGGCTTGCAACTGCATTCTGAAAACAATCTCCCCAATATCAAAACACTTAATGGCCAAAAGTAATTAAATGCTGTACATATACCTGGCGGCTCTCATGATTTCCTCTAAGGATTGTAATCCGTTGAGAGTAGCGCACTTTTAAAGCCACCAGAAGCTGAAAAGAAACTAAATTCCAATCAGGATAGCTGTAAACGTAATATAAGTGATTGAAAAAAAATGTCAGAAATTTTATCTAAAAGAGAAAAATATAGCATACTGCTGTACCAAAAATCTATGTCTAAAAGTTTCAAAAAGTAATTGAAGATCTTGGCAACTCTAAAAGTCTGAAATGAAGACATTGAAAAAACAAAGAGCAACTGCAGCATCTATGAAGAAGTTCCACCTAAAAAAGATCGAGGATTCATCTTCTCTAGACTAAGCATATTTAATATGACACAAACAACAAAAGTAGAATGAAGAAAGCCATGAGAAAAACCGAATAAAAGTAAGCATTCATTAAAGAAAGATCAACCTCACTAAGATTTAAGGACCATTTAGACGCTCTCTGCCTGTGCTGACAACAGTCAGATCTGAGATATGATGGCTGTCAGATCTTGTTTCCCCTCTCCCCTTCCCTATTTTCTTCCCCATCACCTTCAGGAAAGCCCCAGTAAAATACCAGGATCTTTTTGTGTGTGTTTGGGGAAGGGAGGGGGGTTGGTCTCTACCTTGCCCTCTGCCACTCCCTGACCGCTGTCAGCCATGCTCTGCCACATTTGGCCGGTGCAAAGAGAATGTAACCTCAGACTAGTTTTTCCCTTATCTAAAATACAGTACAAATGCAAGATATGACTATTGACAAGCAGGTTTCAAACTTAATAGTTAACTGCAATTATGTGGAAATTCCTCAATGTATATATTACAACCATTCTTCTGAAACCAAACCCATAATCAGAGTTACATTGTTCAAAAATTTTCGCTATATATAATTTATTTTCTAATAATGCATAAAGACACTAACCATACATTTAAAGGACAAATTCCAGTCTTTGCAATAGGACCATATACTCCAGAAATATTTTTTCTAAGGAAAGACTGCCAAATGTACCAAGTCATTTTAAAAAATGTATGTATAAACAAACCTGACCAACATTTTAGCCCAACAATAGCAGCATTTGTTAAATAAAATGGGATCAAGATCATAAAATTAACATATTTAATTTAACTCACCGTAACAGTTTCAACTGAATAATAACCACGATCCACATAGTCTCCCATAAACAGGTAGTTGGTGTCTGGACACTGTCAAATACACAAACAGCCGTCAAGAGTAAAACAACAGATAAGCATAAATAATAAGTTCATATTAAAAAATGTGAGAAATTTGACAAGCTAAAAATATTCATAACACAACCTGTAAAGAGAAAAGGTCCCACTAAACAAAGAGAAGTAAAATAATTGGAGTATCAAAATTAATTGAAATTCATAACACAGCAAAAATATAGCAAATCCTGTAAATTTCGTGATATGTATATTGCAAAACTACATCAACCAGTCATCAATGAACTACAGTATGTGTGTGTGGTGGGCGGTGACCAAAAAAAGATTAAATGACATCCTGTTCAGAATATGTCCTATGCCACTGCCACATCTCGTACAGAGGTTAAGCAAATACCTTTCCACCAATTCGGAAAAGTTCTGCAAGATCATGAAACTGGCCATGAATGTCACCACAAATTGTCACAGGACTTTTCACCGGCTGCATCATAAAAAAAAATTTGAAGTTCCAGTTTAAAAACTCTACAATCATACATGACATAGATCTACAGCTCCTCCAACTTCAGTTACAGTAATCAGTTGAATAAGCCATTCACCATAAAACAAGACTTCCACTCTCACGTGGTAAAACAATAAAGAAGCATGTAAGGGAAAAATGCACAATCAAGCAAGATGCTGCGACTTTTCTAAGCCTGTATAAGAAACACACCAACATTTGTAGATGCACAGACAATAAGACAAAGGTAGAGGAGGGAGAAAGAGAAGAGAGAAAGATATACCCAGCTAATTTTTCATAGCTCTTAGAAATCATAAAAAAGAACAGAAAAAAAACTGTCTCCAAACATCATAATGTTGCAATAGCATACTTATCGGTGCTGACATATATAACAGCAATGGCCAATATAGGAATTTTGAAATGGCCAATATATGAATTTTCATTAAGAGCCCAGCCTTAACCACAACAGTACACGCAACCATGAAAAATTCAAAACACCAATTACTGCCAAAATCAAAAGTTATATAGCCTCATAGAAATTACATTACTCATGTGTTGCATGAAAGTATTTCATTAAAGGGGGATAATTGATAACAATATGATTTAAACATATGATTAACTGATAATAAAAAAACAATTAAGACTCACATGGAAAGCAAATTCAGTGTTGAGCAGCCAACCATAAAAGATATATCATAAGCTAACTATAATTATTAAAAAAATAAACAGCATGAAGAATAACTGTCTAGTAAATCGTGGCTATTTCTACCTACAATTATTTAGAGAAAAAACAGAATGAATAAAAACTGACTAATAAATAGTGTTTTTTTTTCTAGTATAAAAACACCAACAGCTCAGAGAGCGCCCATAAAAGCAGAACAAAAAATTAATTTATCAAAATGAAAAGATCGCTGTTGAACCATCCTCTAAATCCAGACTTGAACAAAATTTTGAGAATTTGATATTCACTATACAAAGAGAGAACGAATTAATAATTCATTATTATCACAAAAATAGGTAAGCTAAAGGACATAAAGGTACCTGGACATTGCTTTCTTCCATCAAAATTTCCTTCGCCTTGTCACATAAAACCCTGACCTGCACCAAATATGGTAACAACCCGATTATAAAGCACTCATTCATTCCACATTAACTGAGTACTGAAATGCTAACTAATAAACTATAGTCTAGACTTCGATGAACACCAGTTCATGTAAGCTACTGGAAAAATCTAGAGTGCTTGCTGCTTGAGCGATTATCCCGTTACTACAAATCAGACCATAGTCACGACCGAAAGCAGGCATCACGCTTACAACGCCATAGACCTTAAGCCGGATTTCTGGGGAGCAGCACCAATCCCGTTCCATCAAAACGTTACCCAAAACCAATATCCATGTTTGCAAAACGCATCTACTTCGCATAAACTTTCACAGCAGGTAATTCCACAACCATTTCAGATCCACAGCCCATAAAGTAGATCTCACAGAATATCCAAGATCCCACGATCCACCAGTACTTCCACTACCACAGTCACATCAAAACGCCGAAGTTCCCAAAAGATCCTCCATCAATGCACTCGAAAAAACAACAATCCGGCCACAGTCCGTACACAAACCCGTCAATCAACAGACTGAATCACACGTACAGCCGCCATCCAAATCCAACCGGCGGAGGTGCCGAACAAGACAAAAATGCCGAAGAAAATAAGAGGGAGGAAAAGAGAGCAAAAGAAAAACCCAACCTCCTGCTCGGAGAGGGGCTTGCACTGCATGAGCTGCGAAATCTGCTCGTCGAGATTGCCATGGGAGCTGGAGGGGGGCACCTGATCCGCGCTCATCCTCTCCCTTCCCGCAACAGATCGGAGCGAATATCCCGAAACCCGATCGGAAACCCTAACCCTAAACAAAAGCCGAGATTTTTCTCAGCTCCGGCTCTGAATCGGGAGCGGAGGCGACGGTGGCGCGGGGCGGGACGTAGGGACCAAAGCGAGGAAACCCTCGGCCTCGCTCGATCGGCTTCTTCTTCGTCGTCTTTCTCTCTCTTTTATTTTTTAAGCTTCCGGAAGACAAAATATGACAAAATGAAATTTGGGAGATTTTCTATGTTTTTTGTATTATCACTCCTCCCGCTTTTTTCTCCTGCTTTTTCCCACTTTCTCTCTCTAAGTTGGCTTCGTATTAGTAATGCGGTTTAAAGTTTAAACTGGGGTTTTTAAGTTGAGTAATTAACGTGGGAAGTGATTTTTATATTCTGTATTTACAATGAGCCCAAATTAAACTACACATGGGAGCCTTTCATCTATGAGATCAACGGCGTACACATGTTAACTTACTGTAAGTGTTACAAATGGACACATGTGTGGCTTACGATTCATATCCACGAGATCAACGTATGAGAACCCTTGATATTAAGAACTCCTAATAGGCTCATTATCCATATACAAAGCATGAAAAATACTTCCATTAATGTGCCATTAGTTGATCAAGTTAGAGAGGAGGGCACACACTTCAGTCGATTTGGATCTACAATGGAACATTGACGTGTAAGTGTTCTCACAACAGCCCAATATGCTATGAATGCTCGCATGAGTTTTTACAACATGCTGACCACTCAAGTATGAGTGTTTCATATCGGATCTAAAAGGCTTTGGCGAGAGGGTTGGACTGGTCTGGCTACACCATCATCCCGATTTGTTGACGTACTAGGTCACTAATTGAACATTAGTATTTGGGTTAAACAGATTGATATTTGTGATAGATGGAGTGGGGCTTTATCTTGTAACATAGTGTTTGTGGTTCTAGCCGTGATGATAAATTATTCCGTACACCCGGAGTATCACATGAGATTCATTTTGATTTATTGTTTAGTGATTTCTTCATATTATTTGGCCCAAAATATAAATATTTTATATTTTTTATATTTTAATATATTATCTCATATGACCTAGTTTAAGGATAAATATATTCTTAGGTTAAAATTAACTCGTAAATAAATAGTATAAGGGGTGGAAGTATCGTTCTAGTGGGGAGGTGTTATAAGTAGCAAATTATTGATGATCGATGATCACTGGAGGTAGATTACCGAGTGGTGACTCACCGGTAGGTGGCGGAGGTGGTAAAACTTTTTTTTCTTCATGTTTTCCCCCACATAAGCATTTTTTATCGAAAAAAATGTCCTTTCACCGGCATCAACAACCCATCCTCTAGTATAATGGATAAAGTGATTTATAATATGACTGGGCTTATATTGCATCAACGATAATGACGATATGTCAATAATACATTTTATTGATTATACAATATGTGTCATATTGTGTTAGCGACAACACACTGTATTCTTTGAGTCAACGACCTATAGTACGGTATGCTCTATATTGTATGTACGATATGCTCTATATCGTATGTACGATAGATAATACATGTCAATTATATGTGTTATTGATAATACGATATATTCCATATCGCATATACGATAACACGATATTTGTCGTATCGTATTGACGATAACATGATATGTGTTCTTTGAGTCAGCGACCAATAATACAATGTACTTCATATTGCATATACAATAACACAATATTCACCATATAGTGTTAATGATAATATGATACATGTTATTTGAGCAAGCTACCTATAATACCATAAACTCCATATCACATATACAATAACGCGACATGTCAATAATACATGTTATTGATAATACAATATGCTCCATATCGCATATACAATAACACGATATTCATCATATCGTATTAGTGATAATATGATTTGTGTTCTTTGAGCCGACAACCCATAATACGATATGCTCCATACCGCATATACAATAACATGATATTTGTCATATCATGTTGATGATAATACGATATGTGTTCTTTGAGTCAGTGGCCAATAATACAATATGCTTCATATTGCATATATGATAACACGATATTCGCCATATAGTGTTAACGATAACACGATATGTGCTATTTGAGCTAGCTACCCATGATACGATATGTTCCATATTGCATATACAATAACACAACATATCAGCGATATGTATTATTAATTGATGATGATGCTTCGGAAACATAAACCTGCATAAAAAAAGAGGGCATCTCCAACGCCTAAGTTAGAACGATGACCAGTCAATTTTCTCAAAGAAAAAAGAGTCCTCCTAAAAACGTACTTCATTGTTTATATATAGATGAATTCATAACTGCTTTGTTCCTTAATTGCAGGGTTTTGTCGTAACCGTTTTGAAGTAGTCAAAGCCTTATCTTTGAAGTAGCCAAAACCCCACGTGTTGATTCTTTATTGATCGTCACATATTATCCTCATCATTGATAATATGATATGCTCCATATTGTATATACAATAATAGGATATTCACCATATTGTGTAAACGATAACACGATATGTGTTTTTTGAGTCAACAACTCATAACACGATATACTTCATATCGCATATACGATAACATGATATTTGCCATATAGTATTAATGATAACACGGTATGTGTTCTTTGAGACATCGACCTGTAATACGATATGTTTCATATCATATATAAGATAGCACGACATGTCAACAATATGTGTTATTGATAATACGATATACTCCATATCGCGTTTATGATAACACGATATGCATTTTTTTTGTGTATTAGAAAACACGACATGCACGATATTTGCAAATATGTGTTATTGATACAAGTGTTCATCAAGTTGAGGATGAAAACCTCTAAGATCGTGTACATGCTTACATAAGATGTTCTTTATAATAAAACTTGCATACAAACCATATTAGAGTCCCTCTTCACACACTATGGTAGGAGGCCATCATGGCCATTTTAGAGTGTCCTACTTTAGCATCCACATTTCTCTCCATTCTTATACATTTTTCTCTTTGGCTAGGCCCTCATGATTCCTTTTTGGAATTGCAGGTGTCATCCTCTCCTTTGTAGGGACAAGTAGTTTATGTGGTTAGAAATTTTTGGACAAAAATAAGAGAAGAGTAATCACCGATGAAGTGACGGAGGTTGAAAATCACCAAATGAAAATCAAAATTCGTTGTTGATGAGAATCGCCTAGTGAAAAACGTAAATTACCACTGAGTTGTGATCGACTCTTTGCTTATGCATTATCACAACTGGTTTACACAATTTTAAACCCTAAGTCATGTTGTACGGGTATTTTGGTCCAATTTTTTTAAAATTTTGTAAACCAATGTTCTATGGAATGATTTTTACAAAACCAGATAATATAGAATATTTGCAACTTAGGCGAGGTATATATGGAGAAATCTCTTATTCTTATTTTACATGAATAACTGATTATGAAGATCGATTTTTGGGTGAAGATCCACACTTTATATATATAATAATAATATAAATTAAACTAATTATAAAAAACAAAAGAAATTAATAATACACGAAAACTTATACAACTTATGACAACCTCTAAGAAATCCTCAACCAGGGGCAAATCCACGTTAAAACCAAGGAAGTAAGTTGAGCCATGGCTTGTGAGATAAATATAAATTTACCTATACATTAGGTCTTAGGAACCCACTAAAAAACAAGACCATTAATATAATTATTACCAAGAATTGCCTTGACCCCTATTAATAGGCTTAGTTGTAAGAGGTTTTGGTCTTATATTTATTAGACAATACGGGGATCATTTTATAAAATAGAATAATAATAATAATAATAATAATAATAATAATAATAAAGTATTTAATGGACACTTAAAAGCTATTGTTTTTCCTTTTATAGTGGTTATAATCACTTATGCTTCTAATTTTTCCTATAACATCTTAGTTCTAAATTTTAATAATTTATTTAAAAGAAAAATTATTTTATACATGTATATTTTTTGACCCCCTTGATTAAAATTCATGTGTTCGCCACTGGCCTCAACTATGATGTGGTGGTTGATAGAGTGGGTGAAAGTTTGAAGCTATGGTTGTAGAGTTTGTGTCTCACATTAATAACTTTATTTAAGTGTTCTATATAAATTGATCTTAATTTATTTTGAACATATAAATATAACTATTGATGTGGGATGGAGGGAGTGTTAGTCAATACTAGGGGTAAGAGGTGGAGTAGGCCTTGGGACTGGGGTTAAGGGCAGACGAGGCGGGTAGCGGTTAAGGAAGGGCTTGCGTGCGTTAAAGGGAATATTTTTTTAACAAAATAATAATAATAATAATAATAATAATAATAATAATAATAATAATAATAATAATAATAATAATAAAAACATTGATTATAGAGAAAGAAAAGTATAGATGAAAAATTAAGACCCAGAATTTTTGGGCCTTGTATTAGGGCCAAACTTTAGAATTTCATGTCCCCTTTAAATAGGGGCTAGGGGCAAAAAGCCTGCAAGCCCATTTGACCTTTCACAATTATAAAAAAATACTTTTACCTTTTTTATAGTCCAACGTAAACCAAAAATGAAGGAAAAAAATATACAGTTGTATACTTTAAAGTAGTCTAAATTTGTAAGTCATCATAGTTAACAAAGGGCAAAGGCGTATGATCTTGTATATGTTAAGGTCAACTAGTGGAACCTCACCTAAAGATTATATATTTTCCAAAAAATAAGAAAAATGTAAAAATAATAAAATAGTAAGAAAAATAAAGCGAATGGGTAACACTTCAGAATTTTCAAGTTTTGAAAATTTGATCATTTGGGCCTATAAGTAAGTTTTAGGCCCAATGATATTTTTCTTAAATTTGAACTATTTTGAGTTTGATTAATTCGAAAGAACTTAAATGTTGTTCGTAGGGTTCGGAGATATATATATATATATATATATATATATATATATATATATATATATATATATATATATATATATATATATATATATATATATATATATATATATAATGAGCCTAAGAATGTGTAAATCTCACACTAGGATTGTAGGCTACGTGTAGCGCCCTGACTTTTTAAATTATTTTAAATGTCGGAGTGCCGCCAATTCGTAATTAAAAGCGGGCCAAGCTCAACCGTGTACATCGGAGTAACTTTTCATTAATTTATGTAATAATAAAAATTTTACAAAACAAGGATGCATAACATATTTGTCTAATAATTTGTATTCAAAAGTCGACTCAAAATAATATTATCAACTAACAAAATCAAACACATTTTTTATACAAAAAGTCAGACAAAATAGTTTTTCACATAATTGAGTAAACTTGGATAATTTTTTCGTAGCCATAATTTAATAAATAATTCAAAATTGGATAAAACATCATTCACAAAATGTCGCCGATACTGGAGTGACAACACTCGTGCTCATGGGGCAATGGGATTAGAATGAAGATGATCTTCCCATGATATCCAACTTCATGGGCGTGCCATATGCCATAATAGGCGGTACCTAAGAGTCATAACTCCGATAACTTTTGAGCTTTATACCAAATAACTACCTTTCAAAACTGATCGTAGTTTTTGGGTTTTATACCAAATAACTACCCTTCAAATCCGGTCATAATCATTCGTAAATGCAATTCAAATAATATCTTAAAACTTGTATTATGATAAAATCCATCTTAGAGGTGTACGATACACTATTATCTTAGCGTTCGCTCGACCCCTAATAAATATCATCATTTTTTGAAATAATATTTTATTTAAGAGACAAATAAATTACGAAATAGGATGTGTAGTCGTAGCACGGAATTAGAGCTTAAAACCACTTATACTTCTTTCTTTAAATTGACCGGAGTAACGGCTCGCGGTTAGAGCATTGTCTTGTTCCTGGGTTTACGAGCGGCGGGCTGAACCTCCTCTTGGCAGGGACAAGATCTCCTTTCGGGCTCGGGAGCGGCAGACAGAGTCTCTCCTTGCGTCGGGACGATTTCTCCTTCCGGCTCAAAAGCAGAAGACGGAACCTCCCCTTGGGCTAGAACAAATTCTTCCTCCTAGCCCGAAAGCGGCGGACAGAGCCTCCCATTACCCCGAGTTGTTTCCCCCTTTAGAGTAGTTAACTAAAAAACTGGACCCTCTCAAGACATTGGGCACCCTTAAATTAGGTAGGATAGGTTTTTGAACATGCGAGAAATGGTAAAGAAACGTGTGTTTAAGCCTTAAAAATGTGCATTACACAAAGGAAATGAGAGGAGGAAGGGATGGGGCAAGTTGGACCTCCCCCATACCTCTCTTTTTATAGACCAAAAGGCATTCCGGATGCGTGGCATGTGTCGCGCATCCGGTGGCTTGCAGGAGCCAGAATGGCTCGTGCAAACTAGCTTGTGGCTAGCCCTGCCGCGGCGTAGCTTGCCAATGCAATGTGGCATGTAAAGTGGCTGACGTGTCAGCCATTGCATTAGCTCTTGCTGATGCCAGAGTTGACGCAAATAGTTTTTTTTTTAATTTTCGTTTTTAATGTAAACAAAAATTAAAACTTTAATTGGGCATAACTTTTTACCCTGTGCTCAGAATCACGCATTCTTTGTACCATTGGACTCGTATTGATGAGCCCTTCGAAACAAGACCACATAGGGGTATGCTTTCTTGCTAATTTAAAGTTGGTCCCGCCCACAATACACTTCTCGAGGCCATAACCTACTATACCGGTATCCGTTTGACACATTCTTGGGCTCGATATGTTTGTCTCTCTGAGCCCTATTAAATATCTTAAGGCTCCTCCTAACGAATCAAACTCGTCCAATATTTTTAGAAAAAACTGTTATTGGGCCCTAAAACTCACTAATGGGCCCAACCATTCGAATTTCAACATATTGAAATTCTGGGGCATTACACTACGACCTTGTGAAACTTGTTGTGGGCAGGGCCCACTTTGAATTTGCTTGATAAGGTACCCTTGCATGGTCTTGTTTTGAAGGGTTCGTCGATACAAGTGCATCAGTATTAAGAATGCACAAATATGAGTTCAAGGTAGGAGTTACTCCCTTTTGAAATTCGAAAATCAAATTTTAAATAAAGATGGAATAGAAAAAAAAAAGAAAATTAAGTTTGGTTCGACGCCACATGAGGTGCTAACACACAAAGCTTGCATCAGGCGGCACTGACCCGCTTCGTGCGGTGTGTCTGGTACATTCTGACATGCATCATGTGATGCATCGGCGCATTGGATGAGCACCAAGTGGCACACATCTAGCTCCCTCCCCCCAATAAATAGGGGGCGAGTTTCTCCCCATTTCAAACTTTTTAGACGTCATTTTCCTGCTCTGAATATTTCTTTCCTCCTTTTCTAACCTATTTCTAGCCCAATTTCGTCTGTTAAAAAATTGATCCTAGTTAATTCGAGTGCTCTCTACATTGTATAGGGGTATGCTTTTTGATCTAACTACTCAAAAGGGGGGAAACAAACTAGGGTAATGGGAGGCTCTATCTGCCACTTTTGGTCTCGAAGGAGAATTTTTCCCAGCGCAAGGAAAGGCTCCGTCCACCGCTTTCGAGCCCGAAAGGAGATTATGTCCTAGCACAAGGGGAGGTTTTAGCGGCCACTCTTAAGCTTGGAACAAGATAAGGCTACCGACCACCAGCTGTTACTTTGATCAAATTCAAGAACGAAGTGTAGGTGACTTTAACCTCTAATTTAGTGCTATGTCTAGGTCGTACAATTTTGTAATTCTTTCATAAAAGATTATTTTGAGAAAAAAAAGTATTATTAGGCATCAAATGAACAATTATAGTGTCTCGTATGCCTCTAAGAGAGATTTCATCGAGATATGGACTTTAAATTATTATTATTTAAATGACATTATGAACGATTTTGATTGGATTTTAAGGGTAGTTATTTGGTACAAAGCCCAAAAACTATCATCGGTTTTTAAGGGTAGCTATTTAGTATAAAGCCCAAAAGCTATCAAAGTTATAACTCATAGGTATCGCCTAATAAGACATATGGCGCACCCATGAAATGGAATATCATGTGTTGTGAGCGTCTTAGGGGCTGCCACTGGGGCCACATGTTAGGGTAATTAGGGTTTTAATTATGTAATAAGGGTAATTAGGTAAATCAGGTAATTACAATATTAGTGCTTTCTTTAATTATGTTAATGGGCCTTAGGTGCTTGCTAGTGAGCCCATTAGGATTATCTATTTAAGTGTAAGGGATGTACCCTTATTTAATTAGTGAATGAATTATCTACTGTCTAATCCTCTCCTCTTCTCCCCTACCTCTCCCTCCTGTCTGGCGGTCTTGTTGTCCGCTCTTCCCTTTCTTGACTTTCCTATGCTACTTCCTTCCCCTACGCCAGCTACCACGCCTTTGTGGACATTCGTCCACAACATCATGGAAGATTCCTTTCATTCTGATTGTGTTGCCCCACGAGCAGGAGTGTATGTCACTTTGGTATCAACGACATTCTGTATATGATGATTTATCTGACTTTGAATTATTTATCGGATTTTGTGAATGATGATTTATCCAACTTGAATTATTTATCAGATTCTGTGAATGATATTTATCCGATTTTGAAAGATTTATTAGATTTTGCTTACAAATGATTTATCCAATTTTATCAGATTCTATGAAGGCTTGTTTTATTTGACTTTGTAAAAGAAATATGTTTGGATTTTGCTAGTGAGTAATAAATTGAGTCGACTTTTGAATATGAATTATTAGAAGAATGCTTTATACGTCTTAGATTATGCTTTATGTTATAGCATGTTAATATAATTTATCTCTATCTACTGAGTATAAATATAGTCACTCACCCGTATATATTGCATATATGAACAAAGAATATGATTTTAATGAAGATAGCCAGTAGAAGTTTGAAATATCTACACTTTGGATTTATTTTGTCAAGTTCTTTTGGTACATAATATTTATGTATCTTTGCGCCACTTTTATTTTATCAAGGCATGTTGAGCCTTGTTTGTATGTTTGAAAAAATTTGTAATTATGTAAATTAATAAAAAGTTATTCTTCCATACACAGTTGGCCCCTCCCCTTTTTATTACGAATTGACGGAATTCTGACTTTTAAGTTATTTGAAAAGGCAGTGCGCTACACCATGGCCATCCCAACTTGCTTAGGGCCAAGCTAGGGCCAAAATTTGAAAGCTTCCTAGGGTTAAGGCCAAGTGATGACCTAGAAATAGGTTAGTGGGCTAGGGTAGGGGCCAAACTCTGACCAACTCAACTTGACCCAATTTTGGCCGCATAGGAAATTGGTTACCCAATCACCAATCATTTGTCAATTGCTCAATAAAGACAATGGGTGAAACCCCTTGTATTTTTCACAATTATGCCTCTTAAAATAATATTTCAATACTCCCTTGTCCCATATTAATACCTATATTTGAAAAAATAATGGTTTTTGTTGAATGTTGAATCCCACTTCTAAAAGAAGGGAAAATAAGCTTAAAATACTCTTTCTTAAGTACCCAACTATTTAAATTAAATACAATAGAGCTATTAATAGAGAACAATTTGTTTTGCCAAATAGAGTTATTAATGTAGGACTGAGGGGGTATTACTTTTGGGAATTTAATGGGTCACGGGTTACCAAGATCTCAATAAGCCCTTAACATTTATTATCATTGGCATAACTCATGGAGTTTGAATTGTTGACAATCTTTAATTGAATGTTGTGTGCTCGTAGATGAGTCTTCATTCTACATGAGAGATGTTGAGTGAACTATTTGTCAATTATTTGTTTGGTATTTGTGTAACACCCAAGAATGTTCTAAATTATCTTTTCTTGGTCACGAAGAAAAAAGTAAGTGTGACCTTAGGTCTTCTTAGTGTAATAACATCATTTTTACATAGACCTTGGATATTAAACTTTATTATTAAATAGTAGATATCGAGTTATTCTTATAGCTACTAAGAATGTGCAAATCAAGGCTCGGATGAGAAAGTTATGATAAATATAACACCAAGGAAATTTTGAAGTATATATGAAAACAGTGAATTTGGCCTTTGAGCAATCTCAATGGAATAACTTATCCTGTGATTTGATTTTCAGTGTAAAACATAAGGGATAAAACTGGACAAACATATCTTCAAAACTCTTATAAGACTGAGTGAATCGGAGTTTGGATGAAGTTATGATCGTCTAAAGTTGGACCTGAGGTGTTGTCAATGACTTGCATACACCTACAAATGTGACCCTTGGACACTCTTAATAGTATAACCTCCTCTACATATAAATTTTTTGTCTAAAATTAGTAGATAGAAGTATCTTCATAACTCAACAAATTACACATTAATCAGAGTTTGTATGAGGAAGTTATGACTACCTGAAGTTGGAACTATATACTTTTGGTGGCCATAGACGTGTCAATGGGGTGTCGATGGTTATAGGTAATTTTGTGGTTCTACTAGAAAACAACCTAGTTTGATGATTTTGCATAGTAATTTAGTCATTTTTCCATTATAAGTGACTTTTAAGGCCCTTACACTTTATTTTTCTTTGAAAACCATGTCTAAATAAAGAGGTAGAAGATCAAAGGCTCTTTAAATAAAAATAAATGGAGGGAGTAAATTTTTGCGGGGATTGGTCGACATCATATGTGAAGAAGGATTTTTATATCATGAAATAGGTTAGATTGTTAACCTTGATACCATGATTTAGTTTCAAAGTAAATGTGTATAATGATTCATGATTATTTCTTAGTGTCAAAGCATGTAGAGTATGATTTTTGAAATGCCAATCACGAATATGCATGAGATCATATTTATCCCACTTTTTATAATCCTTGGTATGAAAATATGTAGAGTAAAATTTTTTATATTTCTATCATGAATATATATGAGATCATGTTTATCCCACTTTTTTCTGATCATGAGATAGATTAATCATCATTATTTATTGTGTGAAGGGTGTATGTGAACTGTGCCGATATGTTAGTGAGTCTACCGATAGTTTGCCGATAATGACTATTTTTCAATATGAGTTGCTATATGATATCAACTATTATTAAGCAATATAATAAGATGAAATTCTTTGCATAAGAGTGTAGATGTATGTGATGATATGATTGTTGATGCATGGGTATATCAACTTTTGTGTACAAGATTCCTTGTATTGAATCATACCCCATACTAACGTATAAGGATACACGAGGACAAAGGATCCTAGTATCTGGTTGGCTCCTCAAGTAATTCTTTATCTACATAATGGAAGAGTTTGATATAAAATAGGATCAAGGTCTTCTGGCTCTCGAAAAGTAGGAGTTATGTAGAGCTGCTCCCTTGACATAGGAGTTAAGTTCGGGTGGACTATAACATTAAAAGATGATTGATCTAGTGCAATACAATACAAAAGGTTTTAACAATCATGATAGTTGAGATCTTGACCATTTAGGTCCATTAACCCTTTCGAGCCTTAGCTTCATGTCATTGATGGAGTAGGTATGCTTTAAAAGAACTGATGTCAATTTGTGAGTAGTTCATAGTCTAGTGAGGCGTGGTTGAACTCTTATACGTGGCTACCATGTTATAAAGAACCTTTTATGACTTACACTTATGGAGTAAGCGACTCATAAGTGTGGTCATGATAATGAAATATTTATATTTTTGTGCTTTGAGCATATTGTTATAGTGTAGTTAATTTTTATTTTTTTATTTCACTTGATGTGCATTTAAAATGATGATCATGATTTACTTATATGATGTTATTATATTATGTATGTGTTGTCATTACTTAGTGTAATAACCCTAATTTCTAACACGATCTTCTTATAAAATTTTGTTATTTATACATTTTCTAAGTGTTGGTTAGAGCTCGTGGAGATGAGCGTAACAAGTCGTTAAACACGTAAATTGGAGGTCGGGAACTAAAGTTACGACCTCGGGAAACGTGTTCACCGGCGGGACCCACTTTTGAAACTCGGGTAAAACGGTTCTTAAGTGGTCTAGTCTCGTAGGGCTTGTCAATACGAGCTCAACGATACCTAGAACGAGTAAAACCGAGTTCGGGATAGGAAGTTACGATTTTTGAAATTTTTATGGAAATTAAATTAATAAAATAAATAATCTCGGCGGCTCCGGCTCGGTGCAACGCGCGGCGTATGCCGCACGGTGCATGCCGAACATGCGATGAGCGCACGTTCGACGTGACGAACGCGCGCTTGTCACGCGCGCCCACCGATTTCGGCGGCGCCAGTGGGTGCCGACTGATTTCCGTGGCGGCGCCGGTGGTCGCCCACCGATTCCAGCGGCGGCGCCCGCCGGAAAACACTCCCTCTGCC